>CAJHZI010000907.1:1565000-1627500 GCA_905160935.1 Enchytraeus crypticus
ATTCTGACGCTGGTATCCAAACCAGCGTCAGAAAGAGCATTCGGTTAGTAAGCGCCTAGGCTCCAGAAATTGCTAAAAATTGTCTAAGGCGAAAGGAAAAGAAGGTTTATTGCAATCCTACCCTAATTAACTGGAATTCAAGCTAAGAAGAAGATGATGATAATCTCTATTCTTTGCAGGTGTTTGGCCGATCTCTTAGCAAATAATGCATATATGTATCCTTGACGAAAGAAAAGCCTCAAGAATTTATCTGACACTTTACCATCATTCGTGTTGCTGATGCATACGTTAAGCGTTGTAGCTCACAGATTTAGTTTCTCAGGTTTTTATTCATTTTTTGAATCTAGCAGTATTGTTTATAGATCAAAGTATTACAGTTATATAAAAGCTTTTAACTGAGGGCAGTTCACTCATTATTCTGACTGGTTTTCCAATCGTATACTAAAACTAAACCTCTGTAGCAACAATAAGAGTGATAGCAGATATTATAAACGGTTTCACACTTCGAAAAGCTGGTAAAGCTAATGTTAACGTCATTTTCCTAACTCGAAAGCGATATCAGTGACGGGCGAGCCCAGGATTTGACCCCCGCACATACTGTTCCGTAGTCAAATAGGATTTAAATTATGGTAAACCATCCTATCTGTCTGACCTTTGATCAATCTATCAACCTTCTCGTAGTCTTCGTTTACCTAGTATAGACCTTCTCACTGTACCTAATATTGAATTCGCCAAGGACAGACGCTCCTTCAAGTTTTCTGCTCCGACAATATGGAACTCTCTGCCACAAAATCTTCGATCTTGTAATTGTATTGGTACTTTCCTTGGCAAGCTAAAAACCCATCTCTTCCCGCCATAGGTCTAAATTTTGACCCGCTTGCCTTGGATCTTGAACTTGCACTGCTTTGATCTCGATTTCTCTTGTGATCTCTGTGTACTCAGTCGTCATCGTGTAGTGCTTTGGCGCCTGTTTGTGTAGAGTCTGCAAGGGACGTCCCTTACATTGCCTTATGGCGAGGAACCGGACGTTAAATTCTTATTCATTGATTGATTTGAATCCCGCACATACTGATCCGAGGTAGAATATCTTACCGACATCGCCACTGGCTCCAGCGAGATAAGTTCACGTTATAATTTATTTTACACAAGCAACCCCATTATAATATTATTGTACAAATAATGAACACTTTTATACTTGAATTGCTATTTTTGCTAATGATTCAATTTAGCTACTATACTTTCATTTGCAATAAAACAAATTAATATCACTATTTATCTCTTACGTAGACCTACTATCTCTATCACTCTCCATATACATATAGAACATGGCAACGTGTATATAAAAGTATATACTATAAATTTGCTGTATATATATATATACACACACAGCATATATGTATATATATACACACACACACACATATATATATATATATATATATATATATATATATATATATGCATATATATATATATATATATATATATATATGCTGTATATATAGGCCTATATATATATAGTATATATATAATATATATATATATATATTATATATATGTATATATATATAGTATATATATATATATATATTATATATTACAAGTATATACATATATATAGGCATATTATATATATATATATTATATATATATATATATATATATATACAAGTATATACATATATATAGGCATATATATATATATATGTATATATATGCATGTATATATATAGGCATATATATATGTATATAGCCTATAATTTTTGTATTGAAATCTTTTCATAATCAACTTTTCCATTTCCCCAATCATCCTTTTCCAATTTCTCTCTTAAAATTTTCATGCTAAGATCTCATTTCGTTCTTTCGAATTCCAGTTGAATGACGTAACTCAATACAATGGCAGGTCATCGCTGTGCTGTGGTAGGAGTAACAAGCTAGGAGTGGAGTTCTGCTCTCTGATTGCTCCATTCACTTCCAAGCCCATAGCTTGTTCAACATTGGCAGGTCAACATAATAATTGAAGGCTTTTCTAGTCATGTGTTTAACGTCAAGGTTCAAAAGGCACACGGCTTCTCGTAAAGATGACTAGACACACTCGAGCTACCGTCACAAAGATAAATTACTGAACTCTGACAGAACACAACTCTGCTTTGGTCGGTTTCGTAATTTTCACGTGACCTTTGAGAGATTTTTAGTACTAATTAATAAGTGGACAGACTCGATTTGACAACATTAGACTAATAAATTAGCCATCTTCATATGCCTTAACATTTCCTCGCACATTTCATTATTACAATTCCTACAATTCATGCACGTTGAGATCAACTACATTCTAATAATTTAAATATCAATTTATTTAAATATTTTTTCATGAAGAGTTAAATAACAGATCTTATGATTAGTTGAACGCTCGTGGGATCGATTTTTGTTTTCCCAAACCATAGGCTGCATAATAATAATAACACACATTTTAGTGAAATGATCAACTATGTTGATATCTATCACTTTTAATACCACATGTTATATCCGTTAGGCTATTTAGTCCATTTTCCGTGTAGCGAGGCCAGTGAATGTCCGAGATTTTACTCTCAGATCAGCGCGGCTGGGAATCGAACCCACGAGAGTTTGATTCACCTCTGGGTCTGTCATTTAAAACTTCATGACGTTATCTACACCCTTAACCATTGCTCTATCGAGACATTCTATTTTCGCTATCGAGACATAAGTTATGGATACGACCATAGCCACATCCATAAGGCTATGGTCAAATCATACCCTGGGTATGAATGTATACCATGCACTATTGGACCTGCCACTTGGTTGAACACAAGAGAGAGAATCTAAGATTAGTAACACCGCTAATGTCATTCATTTATAAGAAATTATTAGACATCAATATATTGTTTTATTTTAGGCTCCGATGAATCATTAGGATTATTCCAGTGCCGATGCGGACTATTCAAATGTCCAAATTTAGGCATGGATTTTCCATACTGAAATCCCCAAATCCCAACTCTTCCCCTACTTCACTGCACTCACCAGTGACATGCGGTTCAAGGAAGGAACGATTCCTATTGCGCATGCGCACACGAATCGTAATAAGAATTTTTATATGGTATTACGATATTCTAGTACGATATGTTGACAGCATGTGTTATACTGTTTTCCCATAACTTAGGGGTATAGAGCTAAGCTTTAGATCATGGGATTCGGGGTTCGATTCTGGTTAGAGTCACTTTTAATTTTGTAAAGTTATAGTTATTAAATTTTATTAGTTCCTTAAGAATATGGTTAGTTAGGGTTAGGGTGAAGAGTAGGGGTTAGGGTTAGGGATAGTTAAAAAAATTACAAATTGAAACTTGTTAACACAACATTTGCAGCATTGACCCTGTCACACCGGTCATGGCGCATGCGCAATAGTTGGAATTTGGAAATGATTCCTGCATCGAATCGCTTGTCACCAATGCCCTGCCAACGACTCTGAGGCTTGTATTCTCCAGAGATAAACCTTGAGATTAATTTTCTATTTTCTAAGAAAATCGACTTCGCCACGAGGAAGAAATTTAATTTCAGAAGAGTTTAAATGGAATGAAACATTTCAGTGCCGCTGTCTGTAACATCTGCAAAAGAGTTAATTAACTTGACTGTTGATTTCTGAGTCCATCGTTTGTTGACTGTCAATGGCGATTGTTTTGCTTTGTATGTTGTCAGGTATTGACAGTCAACAGTTGTTAATTTGATTGAGTCAACAGACATTGCGTACGTTATATACACCAATATAACGCTACGCTTATATATATATATATATATATATATATGTGTGTGTATATATATATATATATATATATATATATATATATATATATATATATACACACACACACACACACACACACACACATGTACATGTATATACAGGCTGCGAGTTAAAATAAATCTCCTAGCACAATTACGATAGCCTAGCCAATTATTGATATTTCGCCTTGAAATTATCAGGTTCTCTTGTGGAGGAATTTATCCACAAGCTGACCAAATTTTGTAAAAATATTTTTAAAGGAACCGGAGTTATCCAAATTTGGCAAAAAATTTGATTTTTTAATTTAACACGCAACGTAAAACGTCAATTAGAATCAATTCATTTTTGAAAATGTGTTAGTCCTGAAAAAGGCCGTTAGATGATGACGACTCTGATTCTGGGCTACAATGGTGCTCGAAATGAAAGACCTGGGCTTTAATGCCGGCCAGAAGTCTTTTCTTATAGACAAAATTGCGCTGTCAATGGACAGTAGTGGTAGGTCTTTCCAGATCTCTTCAAGAACAGCCTTTAATTCCATTGTGTTTCTGGGTTTGGGCTTGAAAGCGCGATACTTTTCCAACATGGTTCCCCAGACAAAAAAATCAAGTGGATTAAAATCTGGAGAATTAGGAGGCCAATCATCCATTTGTATGAAATCTGGGCTATATTCTACAAGAAAGTATTGCGCAAGACCTGAAGTGTGAGCTGGCGCGCCGTCCTGTTGAAAAATTAAATCATTTGGCTTTAACATGTTGCAGTCTTCAATCAGTTTCGGCAGAATAGTGTTAGTGTAATACATTGTAGCACAATATCAGAGTTGTCATCATCGAACGGCCCTTTTCAGGGTCAGCACATTTTCAAAAAGGAATTGATTTTAATTGGCGTTTTACGTTGCGTGTTAAATGAAAAAAAATCAATTTTTTCGCAATACTTGGATAACTCCGGTTCCTTAAAAAATATTTTTACAAAATTTGGTCAGCTTGTGGCTAAATTCCTTCACAAAAGAACCTTAAAATTTCAAGGCGAAATGTCCATAACTGGTTAAGCTATCGTAATTGTGCTAGGGAATTTTTTTTAATGCGCAGCCTATATATGTATATATATATATATATATATATATATATATATATATATATATATATATATATAATAAATATAGTCATGTATATATTGTATATAATATATATATATATATATATATATATATATATATATTTAAAGAGAGACACAGACAGAGTCAGTGATGGAGAGAAAGAGAAAGAGAGAGATAGAAAAATAAATAAAAGTCACAGAGAGAGAGAGAGAAATAAATAAATAAAAGTTACACAGAGAGAGAGAGAGAGAGAGAGAGAGAGAGAGAGGACAGGATTTTAGTAGAGACGGAGAGTCAAACAATCTTTGTAGTAGTAGAGGACGCTGGACATCGGATCGTTTATGACTGGCATAAAACTCGGAGCGCTCGTTGGTGGAGAGATGGAATCACTGGATAGCCTGGTGGAATAAATGATAGAGATGATTGTCCATCGAGTTTTGTTTGAACGATCTTACAGTAGAAGCAATACGCTCAAAAATCAATGATTTGTTCTGTAGAGACAGCGGGCATTGTCTTATCTAGGAAAACCTACTTATAAATAAAGCTAATGGTAAAGCTAATGTTAAGGTCAGTTTCCTCACTCGAAAGCGATGTCAGCGACGGGCGAGCCCAGGATTTAAACCCCGCACATACTGATCCGCGGTCGAGTATCTCACCGACATCGCCACTGGCTACAGCAGGTACATGTACTCAAAGCATAAAAATAATAGTACTATAAAAAAGATATTCTTTTAATTTGCAACATTTTAACTAGCTATTTTGCCTACAAATATTGCATTTAGTTGTTGCTGTGCAATAAAGTTTAAGAATTACTCTGACAAAGTAACAACAGAGTAGTATTCTGGGACATATATCTTTTGATTTAAGAATTTGCACCGTTTTGGACCTTCGTTTTGTTCATCGCGGCTATTGGATTTTTCTCAATAGTGCTCGATGTTATCATGGACGACAGTAGCATTGTAATTTGTTTAATGTTATTATTGGCTAGAGCCTGTGGTGATGTTGGTAAGGTATTCGACAGCGGATCAGTATGTGCGGGATTCAAATCCTGGGCTCGCCCGTCACTGACATCGTTTTCGAGTGAGGAAACTGACGTTAACGTTAGGTTTACCTTTTTTGCTTTTAAACGAAGACATACGTGAGTTTGCAGCAATAAACTGTTTATCGTTTGCTTGCTTTTGAGATAAAACTGAAGTAGGTATAATGAATGAGAAATAACCTAAACACACAGCAATTTATGGAGTAAGAAGAAGCATAATAAGCCGTCATAGTAAATCAGGTCAAACGGATGAAGGAACGATAGTTAGGAAAGAGTTAGCGGTGGAAGTTACGCATAATCCAGTCGTTATCTTAATCAACTGTCACAGCCTTTTGTCACAATCCAGTTGTCACAGCCTTGTTGTCACAGCCCTGTTGTCACAGCCTTGATGTCACAGTTCTCTTGCACAGTTCTGTTGTCACAGTTCTGTTGTCACAGTTCTGTTGTCACAGTTCTGTTGTCACAGTTCTGTTGTCACAGCACTGTTGTCACAATTCTGTTGTCACAGTTCTCTTGTCACAGTTCTGTTGTCACAGCGCTGTTGTATCTCTCTGAGCCGCAGGGCATGTCGGATCATCATGTAGTCTCTGTCCTTGCAGAATGTTTTACAGTAAGAGGCAAAAAGGTAAAGTTCTAACATTTTTGTTCGTCTAATTATAAACCTTACATACCACACGTGCTGCTTTCCTTGATTTGTATCTCTTCTCGATGGTTTTTCGTTTCCTCCTAGAGAGATTAGTTTATTGAATTTTGTTAGCAAGGAGGTCATTATTTCGGTGTTAGGCGGAGGTTTTAAGAATTTATTTGATTATATTATAACAGATACCATAGACATAAAGGGTATTCGGTAGATGGGCGCCTAGGATATAGGATTATTAATAATACAGGCCTAAATAACAATGCCTTAACGTCCGTTGCCTCATACAAGGATGATATCAGGGGCGTCAGAAATACAATTTTCTAAAAAGAATGGAAAATTTTAATCCAGACCGCAGTTAAACTGGGATTCAAGAGAAGACGACAATTATGATATATTTATAGACAGTATAATGCACTTTTAGTGACTTACAGTATACGTATTGAGCATAGTATTTTACTAAATATTTATTGTCAAACGTTTATTTCTTCTTCCCGTGTTGTGCTCGGGTTCCTGAAGAACTGACCTGCCAATGACAGCACGTGTCATAAAAGCGACAATGCTCTAAGATCCAAACCGATGCCCGAAAAGGCATTAAGTAAGCGAGATCCTAGGCTACAGAAATTCCTACACAATTTTCTAAAACGAATGGCAAAGAAGGTCTACTCGTATCCCGACCACAGTTGACTTTGGTTTCAAGGTAATATGATGATAATGTTTAAATTTAAGAATTGAAATACTCTCATAAATCATTAACTCAGCGATATATCTTGAAATTTGTCTTCCATTGGCACGCAAATGAAAATATTGCATTATGATCATAGGAAAACTGTGTGTTCACGAACTGAGTTCAACACCTAAACCTCCATTCCGCTTGTACCCTTCTTCAACTGAATTCACTGATTAAGGTTCGCACCGTGCATTGGACCCCATAGTGTGCTCATTGGATTGGATTGTGCTCAATGTTTTCATGGACGACAGTAGCACTCTAATTCTGTTGTTGCTGTTATTTGACCCCTCACTCTGCTCATCGGCTTTGATTTGATTTCACAGTGCTCAATGTTGTCATGGACAGCAGTAGCACTCCAATAGTGTTGTTGTTGCTCAACTGAAGCTACAGCTTCATCCACTTTTAAATGAACTCTTCACTAAGCCCTTGTTTACGTCAGAAATGGACGGGTTGATTTCTGGCGCAGACATTACTCTCCAATCTCTCTCTCTCTCTCTCTCTCTCTCTCTCTCTCTGTTAGCTGACCGTGCGGCACTCAATAACTTCCAACTCACTTCAATCAATCGACCACGTGACATCTCAAGATAAATAGAAAAATGGCGACAAAATATGAACGCCCTGTTGTAAGTAGAGCGAAGAGTAGGAGGCTGTAAGGCAGCGTGAGTGTTAGTCTGAACGGTTAAAGTAGAGTTAGTAAAATTTTTAAAAATTGTCGGCTCCCCTTCTATTTTAAGAGTAGGCCTAAGAAAGCGATGTCATGACGAGCGAGCCCAGGATTTGAACCCCGCATATACTGATCCGCGGTAGAGTATCTTAACGGCATCGTCTCTGGCTTCAGTCGCTAGCATCTAATATCTAGGGAGAGGATATGGCGTAACATTTAGCGTTCTTGTCTCTTATGCCAATGGCCTGGGTTCAAATCCCAGTTCAATCAACGCGCAACCCACTTCACATGAGCGCTTATTCAACGTGTAGAGATATAAGAACGGGCTCAGCTGAAATATTTCACTTCACTAGCATGAATATTGTCGGCAGAACAGAACCAGCGGCCGAATTTAACAGCTAATTTTGAGAATCTCGGCTACCCTCGTTTCAAGACAAGGTCACGAAGTCAATAGTCAAAGTGAGACATACGCTATGAAGAAGAAAAAGCATCTTATATGAGCCCCTAGAAGGGGATCTAACTACAGAAAAAAATGAGGGCTAGTGAAGCTGAGGTCCCCCCTCCACATTTCAACCTTTGCTTTGATTTGTCGTTTAATCTGAACCTGCATTGAATCTCGACGCGATAAATAATTCTAGAAAATATACAAAAGAATTTTATAGCAAACCAGGAACTGTGACAGGTACTGAGTCTGATATCAACTCAGTCATTAGTCAGATTCAGCGGATATTCATTGCTTATTGTACCTGACGTGATTTCTAGTCAAGACAATAACGTTAAACTTGTGTGCAGCCTTAACCGCTTCGCTTTAAATTAACTAATATTTATATTTCATTACATTCATCATCATCATCTTCCCTTGAATCTCTGTTTAACTAGGGTCGGGATACGAATAGACTGTCTCAAATCCTCTCTATCCTACATCATATCATCAGTCAATCCCCCATTTGCGACTTTTCCATTCGTTTCAATTTTTTAATTTCTGGAGCCCAGGCGCTCATCAACCGAATGTCCTTTCTGACGTTGGTGTGGATCTTGGTGCTTTAGTCGTCTTTACGACACGTGCAGGCATCGGCTGGTCAATTCTTCAAACAACCCGGACACAACACGGGGATTATATTTATGTTTTATTACATTATATTATATTTGTATTTAATATTTTATTATTATTTGGTTTTTTACTTTACATAGTACTCCATGCCCGTGGTTCTAGTGCATGAGAAGAGATCTTGCCTATAGTTAGTCTACTGTAATTCTCTTAGCAATAACCTCAACATCTCAAACAGAAAATATTTCACTACTTTCGCTGTCTCTCTTTCTCTCTTAGTGCACTACCTACTGGCAGGTCCATGGTAAATAACGCCTCCACTCTTCTATGTCTTTCGCCTTCCTCTTCATTTCCACATATGAGTGGGTCTTTAAATCATCTAACATACCTAATCGCGGCCTGCCCCTGCCTCTTTTTCCTTCCATTCTACCTTCCATGACCTCTTTAACTTCTATGACCTCTTTACTTTCAATGTCACGATATTCTAATTCAGTATTTTCACTGTGACGAGATTTTAATGCAATACTTTCTCTCTCACGATATTTTAATGCAGTACTTTCATTGTTACGATATTTTAACGCAGTCCATTATTCACTTAACTTGCTGCGCTAACAACACTAAATGTTTTTGTACTGCTGCTAATTTTTGAACTTAATTCTCAAGTGGCGTTTGAAGATTAACTTGCATGACGCTTGTCTCTTCTTCTCTAAGTGCCGTGCCTGTTACAAGCCTGGGCGGTCATGGTCATATTCCTCCATATGTCTCTGATCATTGTTGCTCTGATCATTGTTGCTCTGATCATCTCTGTTTCAGTTAACTGTATCCATTTGCTAAGACTCTTAATAAACGTCATTCGCTGTCGACCCTTGCATCTTTTTCCTTCTAATATTCCTGTCACTACGGTATTTTCAACTATTTTGTCCGCATAATGTGTCCGAAAAATTTCATCTGTTGTCGTCGTATTCGGTTCAAAAGGTCACGACAAGTTGACATTCTTTGTAGAACTTTTTTTCTGTATGACGCTTGTAGTTTTCTATAAATAAAACTGATGTATTTTAAGTAAAAAGGGTTTAAATACGAAGGAACTCAATAAAGTGTTCGATATTTTATTTACTATAGTACTAATAAATTTAATTTAGTTAAAAGAATTACTAGTGATGAAACTGATATATTAAGAATTGGTTCTAACTCCTACTTGACAGATTGAATAGTCTACAAAGCACTTGCATAAAATAAAAAGGCCAAAGCCAAGTTTAAAGTCCTGATCAAGAGCATATCAATGACGGGAAGAGCACTGGATTTGAACCCTTCATCTGCTGCTCCGCTCTCAAACAACTTGCCAACAAGCTACAGGTTCAGTCCTATAAATTGCTAGAACCAAGTATTTGAATCCCTGCTTGAAGAACAATATGTTTAATTCATCTTTTATCTTTTTCTACTATATTTTCGTCTTCTATTTTAAAATTCTCTTGAACTGGCTTCCCAGCCTTATCATACAATCCCTCAACATATTCTCTTCATCTTTCTTTTACTTCTTCCAGCTCTGTCTTCAATTCCCCATCTTTACCCATTATACTAATGTTCCTTGCATCTCTTTTCTTTTTCTTATCGGTTATTTTAAATTTCCTGACTTCCTGGTATAATAGATCCGACCTCCCTCATTCCTCTATCATATTCTGCTATCATATTCATCACACTTTTCACTCCATCAATGATCTTTTGCTTTGTCTATAATTCTTCTCGGCTTCTATATTTAAGCTTCTATATTTCAATTCGTCCATGACTGGTGTCAATATTTTTCCATTTCCTCTTTTCATCCATTTTGTCTAGCATCTCGCTTGTGATCCAAGGTTTTTTTAGCTGTATTTGCTTTAAGAAAGCCATAAACTACTTTTGCACCTATTTTAATAGCCTCCTTTAGCTGACACCATCTTTCTTTTAACCCTGTTCTTTCGTAGTTCTTCATTTTCTTAACTTCTCTTTCCACTGCTTCCTGGAACTGACTTCTTTTCTCGTTCAATCCGTTCAAATTCCATATCTTATTACTTTTCTTATGTATTTTCTTCAACTGAAGCTCTACTTTTTCCATTACTAGTTTGTGGTCGAGTAAAAACTGTTTCAGGCCAAAGGCTGTCATCGTTTCTGACAATGCCCGTTTTGAGACCAAACAGTTTCGCCTGTTTGTAGAGACGTGCGTGAGGCGAGAGAGGCGAGTGATTTACTGCTGAACTCATCTCGTGTGAAGCTGATTGAGAAAACCGAGAGAACGTAGAGCTTATTTATACGTGCGGGCTAAAGACATACAGAGACATATCTAGGTTGTGTTGAATAAAGATATATATATATATAGCAATGTACATTCTTCATGTATTTTGTATTGAACGAAAAAGTGATAGCATAGAACATTATTATATCATACATTATAGACTTTAAACATACTGAAAATGTATCATATATATATATATATATATATATATATATATATATATATATATATATATATATATATACACATACATACATACATACATATATATATATATATACATACATATATATATATATATATATACATACATACATATATATATATATATATATATATATATATATATATATATATATATATACATGTATATGGTATTGAATAAATGAATAAAGATAAATCAATGGAGAGAATGTATCGCAATATTTTCCACTTTGTAGGAATAGAACATATATCGGGTAGGTTTGATCAGCTAAAGGTACTATTTAGACATCACTAAAATAGGGCATCTCTACGACATCAGGAAACAACTACCAGTATAATTGATTATATTGATTGAACATCACATGATGTCGTCATACTGCGGTGTTTTGGCGCCTTCTTGTGTAGAGTTTGCAACAGACTTTGTCCCTGACACTGCCTTATGGCTAGGAACTGGACATTAAATTCTTATTGATTGATTGATATACTTATTCATGTATGGAGTGTACAAGATGTACAATATATTATATCGTATATAGTATATCATATATACTGTATATATATGTACATGTATATATATATAAAATAAATAAATATTTATATATATATATATATATTATATATATATATATATATATATATATATATATATGCATATACAATTCGTATTAGTTTACGGTGCAAATAAATCTAAAGGACGCAGGAGTCCTAAAGATATCTAGGCCTAGCATAAAGGAACGCCTTAAATCGATAAAGCCACGACTGGGGATTCTTGGGACTACGGCTCCTTAGACTACACTGTAGTACTTCTGAACTAGATGACGTCTGAGCCTAGGCCTGTCTAGGCTGTCTAAGCCTGCCTGGCCTGTCTAGGTTGCCTAGGCTTGTCTAGGCCTGTCTAGGCCTGCCTAGGCCAGTCTAGGCCAGTCTAGGCCTGTCTAGGCATATCTAGGCCTGGCTAGGTCTGTCTAGGCCAGCCTAGGCGGGAACATCGTTGGTCGGGTCAGAGAAGGGTTAAATGCAGGCAGTAAATCTTTCCCTAGACGATTCAGTAGATTGAAGTTCTCGCAGTAGACACGTTGTCATATAACACTGAGCTTAGCGCATGAATATTCATATAGATCTGACTAAATTATTATATCCCGCTGCTCTATCCTATTATATATGCCCTCTCTTTTCTACTTCACTTTCTCCTAGTCTATAGATCTTCTCACCATGTCTAGTGTACCTTTAATTCCTTCTGTCCCTTTCTCAGCATATATTTGTTCATCTGTTCGTGCCTCTTTTTCTCTTTCCCTCTCTCTCTCTCTCTCTCTCTCTTTCTCTCTCTCGGTTTCCCGTCCTCCCTCCATCGAAAGACAGAGAGAGAGGCCACAGAGATGGACATACATTTATAGAGAGAGAGAGAGAGAGAGAGAGAGAGAGAGAAGATGGATTTAGGGAGAGAGAGAGAGAAATAGTCTATAGAAAGAAACAGAGTGAGAGAGATCGAGAGAGATAGAGGTAGAGGGAGAGATTGAGTGAAAGAGAGAGAGAGAGCAAGAGACAGAGATAGAAGAGGGAGATAGAAAGAGAAAGAGAACGAGAGAGTGATAAAGAGAGAAGAGAGAGAGAAAGAAAGAGGGAGAGAGAAACAGAGAGGAGAGATAATCCTCAATAGGAGAGGGATAGCGTGATCAGATAGCTTAGTATCGTTTAGCTTCAATCAGTTGACCATTCACAACTGATTATCTTCAACATAAGGCATGCCAGCGCACCGTGCAAGCGTAATGTACCAGTGGTACCATTACGTACCGTGCAAGCGTAATGTACCAGTGGTACCATTACGTATCGCGCAAGCGTAATGTATCATTGGTAAAGCTAAAAAAGCTGAGGTTAACGTCAGTTTCCTCACTCGAAAGCGATGTCAGCGACGGGCGAGCCCAGGATTCGAACCCCGCACATACTGATCCGCGGTCGAGTGTCTTACCGACTTCATTGCGCATACATTGCACGCTGTGCTTGAATACTAGTACTAGTGGTACCATTACGTACCGTGCAAGCGTATGTACCAGTGGTACCATTACGTATCGCGCAAGCGTAATGTATCATTGGTAAAGCTAAAAAAGCTGAGGTTAACGTCAGTTTCCTCACTCGAAAGCGATGTCAGCGACGGGCGAGCCCAGGATTCGAACCCCGCACATACTGATCCGCGGTCGAGTGTCTTACCGACTTCATTGCGCATACATTGCACGCTGTGCTTGAATACTAGTACTAGTGGTACCATTACGTACCTTGCAAGCGTAATGTACCAGCGGTACCATTGACCGCTGTGTTTCAGTAATGTACCAGTACCAGTGGTACTATTACGTACCCTGCAAGCGTAGTGTACTAGTGGTACTATTTCATTCTGTACTTGCGTTACGTATACCGGCGGTTATAGGCGTACCGTGGAAGAATAATGTGCAAATGGTACTATGACATGCTGTGCAAGAGCAATATTCTAATGGTTTTGTACATACTGTACACAATATTTTCCCAAGTTATGGGCAACATGAGTGGATAAGGCTTTGCCATTTTTGAAGTGATTAACTTGTTGTCTGTGGAGTTCTATAGCGTGATGAAGCGTGAAAGCAGACTAAGTATAACTATGAATATGTACCTTGAACCTGCCACTTGGTAAAATACTAGAGAGAAAGTGATAGAGAGAGAGAGAGAAAGAGAGAGAGAGTGATATATATATATATATATATATAGAGAGAGAGAGAGAGAGAGAGAGAGAGATAGAGAGAGATAGAGAAAATCAAGCAGATAAACCACACAACTACCAAACAATCAAGCAGAACAGATGTTGAGTCTAGTGTAGATACTGCTCCTTGTGCAGTCGACACAAACCTCAAGTAAAATAAAGTAGAATAAAGTGAAACGAAATAAAATATGAAATTAAATATGAATATTAACTTAATAAAAATTTATAAGTAAAATAAAAAGTGAAATAATAAAATAATGTATGATAAAAAATAAATTTTGAATAAAAGAGTTGAATAATCTCTTCAGTTTTGTGACTAAGCTTAGCGTTTTTATCTAAAGAATCATATCAGGTTCAGTGGATACGAGACCTAGGCTACGTTAAATAGGAGGCAAGCTCAACACTGCTTTGTATGCTGCTTGTATAACTGTACGTAATTGTTGAAAAGTATAGAGATGCTTTTGTGTGATTTAGCCTACTCTATTAAATATTAATAGAATATATATATATATATATATATATATATATATATATATATATATATATATATATATACATACATGCATGTATATATCCTTTCGGGAAATGAAACTCTCTTGGAACACCTTTTAGTTGCATTACTGTGAAATATGGGTTCAAGTTTGAAAAATAATTTTCTTCAGTATTCGCTCCTTAACCATGTTTCCGACTAGCTTTTAATTCTGGCGCCTTGCAAACATTAACGTCACAATTAAAACGAACCACTGACCGGTCCAAACTGGGGTTGACCGGTTTATGACCGGTCAGGGAAATCTTGAACCGGTTTCATATACGTCACAAAGCGAGCTGTTACAGTATATGCGTCTCAATCAAGCGAAATGTTGATAAAGGAACTATTATAATATATTAAGCATAGTGTCGTTTCTACTGTAAAGCTGCCAGAGTGAATCCGTGAAAAACTAGATTAAAAAGGTTTCTTAATTATTATTTTCCTCAAACTTAATGCACAGCATATACAATGCTGGCAAACCGATGTGCAGTATATAGGCCTGTATATATAGGACCCTACTTTTACCATACGTGTATCTGCTGTAGATACGTAAAAAATTTAAACACGCATTATAGTGAAATGATTACCTATATTGATATTTATCACTTTTTAATACCACATGTTTAAACCGTTAGGCAATTTAGTACATTTTCCGTCTAACCAGTCCAGTAAATGTCCGAGATTTTACTCTCAGATCAGCGTGGCTGGGATTCGAACCCGCGAGAGCTCAATTCACCTCAGGATCTGTCATTTAAAACTCTGTGAGGTTACCCCTACGCGATTGAGATATTCAAACCGCGTACTTATATACATTTGTACTGGAGCCAGTGGCGATGTCGGTAAGATACTCGATCGTGAATTAGTATGTGTGGGGTTCAAATCCTGGGCTCATCCGTCAGTACATCGCCTTCGAGTGAAGAAACTGCAGTTATCATTACCTTTACCAGCTTTTTACTTGAGCATGCTCCTATAGTCTATATACACTATATATAGAGACTGGCGAAGACAAAAAAGGGAGAGGAGAAAGGCTAAGCAAAATGTCAATGAAATGAATTGAAACATTAGGACACACGAAGCAAGACATTTTTACGTTTGCATTGTCTAATTACGTGTCCAATCTGTTTGTAAATTCTAGCTGCATGTCCAAACTCTAGTAGCCTAAACAATGTATACATGTACGAACACTGTTTGCATTGACTCAAAATGCTACAGATATTTAGAATACTATAATATACTTTATGCATGTAGTACTTTAAGAATCTGATAGCTATTTACATGTAAGTGATTGCTGTGTATGTCTGTGCAGAATTTATTAGACGGTTGCCACATAACATAACATAACATAACATAACATAACATAACATAACATAACATAACATAACATAACATAACATAACATAACATAACATAACATAACATAACATAACATAACATAACACTTTCTGAGTCAGAAGGCAAATTACACCTTGTTTAAGACTCATTCAAAAACACTAATAGAAGAAAACACACGTTTTTAAGAAAAGTTAGTTACAATTGTAGCTTTTCTGCTTTTTAAATAAAATTATCAGAATCTGTAACTGCTTTTTAGTTAAAAAAACTGTTATTTTTTCAGTAAAATTTATTAAATGTTAAACTGTTCTTTTAGTTACAAATTTCAAAAACTTTAACTTCCTTAGTTAAAATTTCGATATAGTTTAGTTGCTTTTATAATCAAAAGTTAAAATTGTTTAACTTCGGATTTTGTTACAAATGACAACAAGTTTATCTGCTTTTGATAGTTAAAAAAGCTAAAGCTAAGCTTAACGTCAGCTTCCTCAATCGAAAGCGTTGTCAGTGGCGGGAGCCCAGGATTTGAACCCCGCACATACTGAGACGCGGTCGAGTATCTTACCGACGTCGCCACTGGCTCCAGCCAAGTTAGTGCCTATCACTATAAATCAAAAATATTTACCAACTATGCTACCCAATCGTTAGTTAAACCGCCAGGAATGCGGAAAACAAATAAATTATTTCACTAATTATATTTTACCATTAGACCTTCATAAACAAATGTTTCACATCACTTACTTTCAAAAGTCTGCAAGGACAGAGAATTTAAAGCTAACATCTCAAAGTAAAGAACAAGGACAGGAAGAGTGAGACAGAGAAAAAATAAGAGCGATGAGATCACGAGAGGGAATGAGATTAAGGTTTAGCATATATATATATGTGTGTATATATGTATATATATATATATATATATATATATATATATATATATATATATATATATATATATATATATATATATACATGTACATGCATATATATACAGTATATATATATATATACTGTATATATACTGTATATATATATTATATATATACATGGACCATAAGGAAGGAAGAAATAACTGGAGGCGTTGGAAATGTGGATTTGGAGAAGAATGAAAAGGATTAGCTGGACTAAAATGGTTACAAATGAGGAAGTTTTAGAGAGAGTTGGTACAGATAGACCGTTGATAAATGCATTAAGAAATAGGAAGAAAGGTTGGATGCAGTAATTCTACTGTTAGAGACAGAGAAAGCGAGCGAAAAGAGAGAGAGAGAGTGTGTGTGTGAGAGAGAGAGAGAGAGAGAGAGAGAGGGAGATCAGAAATATTCATCCCTGCTATGTCTTTCTGACAACCTACCAATGACGTATCCAGGAAATTTTAAGAGTGGGGCGTGGAAAAAGATTTTTTTAGACAATATCCGCATTTCAGTTTGGTTACGCTCACACTTCCTGGATAGAGTTCCTTTTTGTTTTACTTGCCCCCTTTTTTCTCTTACATACACATTTACTGAGGAAGGTGATTACCTTCCTCAGTAAATGTGTATGTAAGAGAAAAAAGGACGGAAAACCACCTCAGAAGCTATACTTTTCCCAAACTACATAAGGTATGGATAAGGCATAGACTTTGTGAATGGATTAAATTGTTGATCTAAGGAGTGCTCTTATGGAGCGAGAAAACAGACTTTGAGTATGAATATGTACCTTGAACCTGCCGCTTGGCAGTGCTCTGAAGACGAGACATATTTACACACACAAACAGCCATAAACAAAATGGAAATACTGATGCAAAAATCCTCGGATGGTTTGGGGGGCTCCGCTGGGCTCCCCCTCTGGATCCTCGCCTACAATACTGGCTGATCGACCGTTGAGATCAGTGGGTGAGATGAGACAGCAGAGAAGAGTGATGTGTCCCAGAGATCAGGAGAGTCAAGATCGGTTCCAGTTGAACAAATCTGCGGGGACAGGCGAGGACAGAAACTCTACCAGCAACAGTTTTGTTACATAGTCACTATCAGCAACAGTGTTGTTCCATAGTCACTAACAGCAACAGTGTTGTTACATAGTCACTAACAGCAACAGTGTTGTTACATAGTCACTAACAGCAACAGTGTTGTTACATAGTCACTATCAGCAACAGTGTTGTTACATAGTCCCTAACAGCAAACGTTTTGTTACATATCACTATCAGCAACAGTGTTGTCACATAGTCACTATCAGCAACAGTGTTGTTACATAGTCACTATCAGCAACAGTGTTGTTAAGGGGGGAAATCAGACCATAGCAAGTGGGGTTGTTTGAATAACCCCAAACAACATGAACCGATTTGTTAGTTACTGTCTGCACCGTCTACATCGTCCATAGTGTCTACATCGTCCATAGTGTCTATATCGTCCATAGTGTCTATATCGTCCATAGTGTCTACATCGTCCATAGTGTCTATATCGTCCATAGTGTCTACATCGTCCATAGTGTCTACATCGTCCATAGTGTCTACATCGTTCATAGTGTCTACATCGTCCATAGTGTCTACATCGTCCATAGTGTCTATATCGTCCATAGTGTCTACATCGTCCATAGTGTCTACATCGTCCATAGTGTCTACATCGTCCATAGTGTCTACATCGTCCATAGTGTCTACATCGTCCATAGTGTCTATATCGTCCATAGTGCCTGTAGTCTCAGTAGTGTCTATAGTGTCTATAATGGCTACGCACATGTTGTTGTTCCAGTCGACGAAAATGGAAACGATAACTTCATCTGACCGAGAAATAATAAATTCGTCAGCGTGAACTAGAACGAAAAACTATGTCATGTAAACAGGATAGTTTTCTCAGGTAATGATGCCCCTGCACAGTAAATGTTAGTCGAAGTTGAGGAAGGCAGAGGGGGCTCACCTCGTCATAAGCAGAATCCCCCAAGAATAATGGTATATAAAAAGGAATGTTATAAATAATTTAGCATCCACTTCTATGTGGACATGAAAAGGAAAACGGAAGATAGAGATGAGTGGAGGCGTTATATACCATGGACCTGCCAGTAGGTAGTGTATTAAGAAAGAGAGAGAGAGAGAGAGAGAAATGTCAGTTGCTTGAGAACAACAATAACGTGAACTGATGAAAAGTTAGGTTTCACACACGGAGGATCAACAAGTGTAGAAATGAATTTTGGGTTCACCAATCGCTGATGTCCTTAGATTAAAGTAAAGTAAACACGCGTGACAGTGAAGTGATCAACTAGGTTGATATCTATCACTTTTTAATACCACATGTTTAAACCGTTAGGCAATTTCGTCCATTTTCCGTGTAACCAGTCCAGTGAATGTCCGAGATTTTACTCTCAGATCAGCTCGGCTGGGATTAGAACCCACGAGGTGTCAATTCACGTCAGGATCTGTCATTTATGTTCATGACGTTAACCATTGCGCTATTGAGACGTTCTAGAGAGTTGAAACAGATGCTAACATCGGATTCATTTACATGTTTAAAATATACATCGATCTACGTACATCTACATGATGGCATCTTTCACGTTTATTAGGCGTGTATTATAAGCTACTAATGTGGCAGTGAACATGTATCAGATATCAGAAGTCGAGAAGAATCCCATAAAATAGAAGATCGCGAGTATTACTCCCCTCTCCGAATTTTTACAACTGTTCAGTTTTTGATTTTATAACTGTAAAATTATCAATTTCTGAATATTGCTTGCGAAAAAATTAGCCTTAATTTAATTTATAAATTTTGCATTAATTTCTGAATGTTGTAAGCGAAAAAATTAACATTAATTTAATGTATGAATACTTTAACGACTGAGTGTATTACATATGTTATTACATTTAAATTAATATATATATAAATTTAGGCCTAATGCTTATTTTATTTTTGTCTTTTTTATCATTATTTATAACAATGTGTAACTTGAGCTTTAGAGGCTAACAAGTTAACAAGCTTTTACAAGTTTTGGTTACATATTTCAAAAATCCCCAACCCTCAGTAACGTTCGGCCCGCAGTCCATCCCCCTGTGTTAAGGTTGGCCGCGACTATAATTAATCATTCGATATGTCATATAACTGTCACTTGAGTAGACTCATGTATAATATGCGATATATTACATATTTTTATTTAAAAGTCTTCAAACACCGACAAACAATTGTGAAAGCAGTCAAATCAACAGTTCAAAGTGTGTTCAACATATGTAGCATCAAAGAGAAAATAAAATTTGCTCACTACGGCCATCAGAGAGGGCACTATGGGATATGTCATATGACTGTCAGTTGAGTAGACGTCAAGTATCATATTCGATATCTCTCATGAGGTTGAGCGAAGCCGCTAGGGTAGACTTATACTTGTTGCCTCAATTAGTCATAAGACCGATTAACCTTATCTCTCCAATCATCCGCGGGCGTGTAGCAGATAAGAATTTAATTCAGTGGTGTGTTTGTCGCGAAATCTCTCCTTGCAAATAAATTTCCTCGAGAAATAAAAAGATTTGCGTGGCTTGAATGATGCTTTACGTTACGGCGTATGATCTGAGAAAAACATTTGCGTGGCTTGAATAATGCGTTACGTTACGGCGTATGATCTGAGTAAATTTTGTTCTTTTTTTGCGAACGCATTATGAAAACATAAAGCCGAACATTCAATTCAGTATCTTATATTCTCCTAACTATCTTCAACCCATTTCGTTTGCAGACAGGTTTGGGTGAATTGATTTGTAGTGATGTGTGCTGTGGGGACGTCCCTGACATCATACTTGGATGAGGAAACGGAAAAAACCTTTATTATTATTTTTTATTATTATATGGTGGTTTAATAAATTCTGCTGGGATTGCCAAATACTATGATAACAACAATTAAAGTGCTACTGTAGTTCATGAGAACATCGAGCACTATTGAGACAAATGCAAGCCGGTGAGAAAAATCTTAGTATTTTATATCTATAATATTTACCTTATATTAATATTATATATATATATATATATATATATATATATATATATATATATATATAGTGAGTGGGTCTTTAAATCATCTAACATACCTAATCTAGGCCTGCTTCGGCCTCTTTTCCTTCCATTCTACCTTTTTAAAGACCCATTCGTATGTGGACATGAAGAGGAAAGCGGAAGACAGAGACGAGTGGAGGCGTTATATGCCATAAACCTGCCAGTATGCAGTGCACTAAGAGAGACAGCTAGTTTATTAATATTATTTTACAGATTAGTTTTTACCTAGAAATACTATATCTTATTATTTTATACATCGTATTTTATCTCACTATTTTTAACTATTATTATATCTATGTATTCATTTTTAATCTTTCTCTTTAATCTTCTTAAATTTAATCCTTAATCTTGTTATTTTATGCCTTTGTTTTAGAGTTTTAACAATAATAATATTCGTAATAATACCTATGATTACATTGTCATCTTCTAGCCTATTGTCTGCTAGATTTTTGCCACTACTTTTCTTAGAAGTGTTCTTTCCATTCCAGCTTATACTCGGTGCTATACGTATTAAATTCAATATCTCGTGTCATTCGTGTTGTTGGTATTGAATTCAATATCTTGTGTTATTTCGTGTTATTCGTGGTCGAGTTGCCGAAAGACAGACCAGCCATGGACTGCACGTAGCGTAAAAGGCGACAAAGCACTAATAACAACGTCGGAAAGGGCGCTCTAGAAATTGCTACTAAATTTCTAAAAACAACTTTAGTAAAACTGGGATTCAGGGGACGATGAATTGCTATTATATTTCCATACTATTTTATTTTCTTATTTTAAGCCTTTTATTATATTTATAATCTTCTATCTTATTGTTTGCTACATCATCGCCATCGTTTTGCTTAATGGTATCCTATACGTTCCTGATTATACTGTCAAACTCAACATTCTTGTATCTCTCGACTGGAGCCAGTGGCGATATTGGTAAGTTATTCGACCGCGCATCAGTATGTGAGGGGTTCAAATCCTGGGCTCGCCCGTCACTGTCATCGCTTTCGAGTGAGAAAATTGACGTTAACATTAGCTGTACCAGCTCTTTATCTTAGGCAGAAAACATAAAATTGAAAAAGCAAATCCCAGCGCAACATCTCTATCAGCCCATTCATCAGTTTGTCTTCATTAGCTTTTATTGCAGTCAATGGAGACAGAGTCGTCCAATGAGGGCGCCAGTAGACAGATTACAATGCAAACGACTTCATTTACTGTCTGAGCCGCTGCTACATAGCCAGGCTCTCTCGCCAATACAACAGCTCTTTCCATCCACGACTTTCCGCATTCACTGGTCCAATACGACTATATTTATTATTATTTATCATACGCATGTCACAAACATAGACTTTACAATTATACACAAACAGCATCAGCGCATGATCGGAGATAAAGGCCACAAGTGGCACTTACATATTCCGAATTAAAAGCAGAAGGTAGTAATCATATTAAATATACACAAAGGTGTATTTAGCAAGTTCAAATATTAAAATGATTAGGATATTGCACAAGTGAACCTCATAAACGTGAAAATGTAGGCACTTAATTTAAGTAAAATAGATTACTTTATATGATGACCTGTCATTCTTCTGAAAGCTCTTTACAAAGTGTCTTCTGTGGCTTAGTATATATAGAGACAGGTGTTTTAAATGATGTTTTAAATGACTCATTCTGACCACTGGCTAGAGCCAGTGGCGAAGTCGATAAAGTACTCGACCGCGGATCAGTAGGTGAGGGGTTAAAATCCTGTGCTTTCCCGTCACTGACGTCGCTTTCGAGTGAGGAAACTGACGTTAACCTTAGCTTTACCAGCTTTTACCAGCTCTATAGCCAGCAAAACTTAACTTAGAGCTTGGATAGAAGCAATGATACTCTTTTTGTTATTCATTATGCTTTAAATGTTATTGGATTTTTATTTCAGGTTGTAGCAGCGACTTCGTGCAATCGACAAATTGGCTAATGCATTACGAGCATCATCAAACCTGATCTAATGAAATCACGGCGACTGCTTCATAGCATAACTACATAGTTCACATCTAATTAAAACTGGCTGGAGCCAATGGCGACGTCGGTAAAATACTCGACCGCGGATCAGTATGTATGGGTTCAAATCCTAGACTCGCCCGTCACTGACATCGCTTTCGATTAAGGAAACTGATGTTAACATTAGCTTTACCAGCTTTATCTCATTCATCGTTTCCTTCGCTAGTCTACATCCTAGTAAATCATGGCGAACGCACCATCATTTGATTCTAACTTTTGATTAATAAGCATCATTTGATTCCATCCAGTGCAATAATGGTTGATGCGTCCTATTCACAATTTTTCTCCATCGTCATCATCGTCACATCATGTCTACAGATTTCTATCAGCATCGACATCACGATAGACAACAGCAGCGCCACTGACGTCATCTGTCCAAACAGCTGCTCCTGTGACGTCCGCATGACGTCACGCCATAGAGACTTCTTCAACGTAGATTGCTCAAATAGAAATATGACGAAATCTCCGGAAAATTTATCGCAAAGGACCGAAGTTTTGAACCTGAGAGGAAATCTTTTAAGTAGCGATGTGTTTGCTGATCTGCAGACACTGCCGAACCTGTTTGAACTGGATCTCTCGTACAATAACATAAACAACCTGCAGCCAATCATAACTCTGCCTCACTGGGCGGGACTTAAACATTTAGATCTAAGCAACAATATAGTGGAGTCTATTCCTGTCGGAGTATTTTCTACAATGGAAAATCTGGAATTACTTCTCATAGCCAACAATCAGATCTCCTTATTGAGCTTCGGCTGTTTTGATGGATTGAAAATGCTGCGAAGACTTTCTTTGTGCGGAAATAGAATTACAGTAGTCGAGGACGGAACATTTGATCTTCTTCCAAGCTTACTTACATTACAGTTGGACGCAAACAAAATAACTTCCATCTCAAGCAGAACTTTCGTCAACTCTCAGGTTAAGAACATTTCACTCTCTTTCAATCAGCTGGAGTCAATATCTAACAAGACGTTCTCCAGATTGCCGCAGCTCCTTAGACTGGACCTATCCCATAACCACCTCAAAGACTTCCAGGCTTCCACAATCCTTTCTCCTTTCAGTCAAACCGAATTGATACTTGACGGAAATGAAATCGTTACGCTATCAGGAGATTCATTCTTCTCTCTAGCTCTCAGAGACGTTAGTATATCCAACGTAGCCGCACTGTCGATGATCGACAGAGACGCTTTTCACGACCTGCCCCATCTGGAGATTTTGAGACTGCACAGCAACGGGCAGCTGGTTTATATACACCCTCAGGCGATGACGTCACTGCATAGATTGAGAATTCTCTACTTGCACGGCAGTTCTCTACTCGCTGTGCCTGAACAACTGATTCACAGCCTGACGTCGCTTGAGGCTCTCAGTCTAGCCTCGAGTAGCTACAGGTGATAGTAATTAATTAATAATCAGTGTGTTAGTAATAAATTAATAGATGATAGTAATAAATTAATAGATGTTAGTAATAAATTAATAGATGTTAGTAATAAATTAATAGATGATAGTAATAAATTAATAGATGATAGTAATAAATTAATAGATGATAGTAATAAATTAATAGATGATAGTAATAAATTAATAGATGATAGTAATAAATTAATAGATGATAGTAATAAATTAATAGATGATAGTAATAAATTAATAGATGATAGTAATAAATTAATAGATGATAGTAATAAATTAATAGATGATAGTAATAAATTAATAATCAGTGTGTTAGTAAGTGTGGAAGTGCACTAGTTAATTGTTTTAGGTTTTGATTTTTCTATTTTAGAACAATAATATCTGATTTTACGAGTGTTTACCTGATTTTATGAGTGTGCTGTGTGTCTTGTATGCTTTGTGTGGGCCTTGCTGCCTGATTTCTAATTATAAATAAATAAATAATCAGAGTAGTAATATTTCACAATATCGATAAAGCCTGCGTTAAAATCTCAAGCGGTCATTTCGAGCATCAGTTACAATAAGTACATATAATTTTGGTTCCTTTTAGATAGTAATAATTTAATAATATAATTAACAATTCCTTTTAGAACTAACAATAATAATTTAACAACAGCTTGTTCCAGAGCCAATGTTAATCAAATCAAACACGCATTAAGTTCCGTGAGTAAACAATGTACGCCAATAGCACACATTATAATTATTTACGTCTAAAACGTTACATACCTCTTCCATGTTAAGAATGCCTGAACATGGCTACTTACACACAAAACATTATAACTTGATAACCGTTATAGCTATTATCACCAAATTTGTCAATATTCTATTCCATATATATTTGTTACTAAAATAGTTTTTTTAAAATTTGCTTTCTTGAAGGCTGAGATACGCTATTAATTTTCTCATTTTTACAGGCCATCGTGTATGTGAATTATCATTATATATATATATATATATATATATATATATAATATATATATATATGTATATACATGTATATATATATATATATATGTACATTATATATATATATACGTAATATTTTATAGACATATATAGGCCCCTATATATACAGTATATATACAGTGTCTATATATATATATATATATATATATATATATATATATATATATATATATATATATATATATATATATATATATATATATATATATACATGTATACATATATATATCAATGTATGGTTTTGCATTTCAGATGCGACTGTAATGTACACTGGGTCTTGCACTGGTTGAACTCATCAAAATCTCTACCGGAAGTAAACAGCACAGGTCAGAAAACATCGGGCACTCGCATAGTCGAGTCTGTTCCTGTGGGCAGCTCGCAAACCCCTCTATCGCTTAACAATTCAGCACTGCTTGGACGATACAATGTCACAATAAAATCTCACTCTAGTACTGACACCGAAGTGATCTACCGAACAATATCTAATAATATCTCTTCAAGCGACCAGCAGGATAAGTTCTCTCGTAGACTACTGCTGCAGGATGTCGAATCGATGGAATGCCAGTCCCCAAGACAACATCGAGGACTGAAGATAACTGAGCTGAGATATGTATCCGATACCTGTGAACCATATGTCATCTCAATGGTTAGTAGTATTGGATTCTAATGTGATCTCTCTCTCTCTCTCTCCTTCTTAGTGCGCTGTCTGCTGGCAGGTCCATGGTATATAACACTTCCACTTTTCTCTGTCTTCCGTTTTCCTCTTCATGTCCACATACTGTACGAGTGGATTTTAAATTAAATCATCTATAATATTCCTTTTGATGTACCATTATTTTTTGGGATTCTGCTTATGACAAGGTGGGGCCCCTATGTATTCATCAGCTTCGACTAACATTCATTGGGTAGGGGCGTCATTCTCTGAGAAAACAATACTGTTTACCCAATAATAAGATATTGAGTATGAATTTCATTGTATTTGATATTGACTGGATTTGAACCCTGAGCCTCTGCCGAACATTCGCTGTCGAACAACTTGCCAACAAGCTACCGGCTCAGCTCGACGTCAATTTAGCATATGCTTAGTGTCACTTTTCTCTCGAAAGGGGAACATCAACGTCTGGAGAGCCTTGTATTTAAATCCTGCACCTACTGACCAACAGAGAAAGCTCATACCGATAATGTGCAACAAAAGCATGATCAGTGTTCATTCAGTGGAAAAAAAGAACCTTATTATCTGATAGCTCAATAATAACACGCACTATAGTGAAGTGCCTCTTTTGCCTTCCATTCTACCTTCTATGACCTCTTTTAATAGACCTTCCCCCCTTAGAATGTGTCCTAGCCATCTCTTCTTTCTATTAAGAAATAGGAAGAAGAGATGGATAGGACACAGTCTAAGGGGTTAGATGATTTAAAGACCCACTCATATGTGGAAATGAAGAGGAAGGCGGAAGACAGAGAAGAGTGGAGGCGTTATGTACCATGGACCTGCCAGTAGGCAGTGCACTAAGAGAGAGATGATAGTGAAATGATCAACCTTGTTGGTATTTATAACTTTTATACCACATGCTTAAACCGATAGGCAATTTAGTCCATTTTCCATGTAACCAGTGAATGTCCGAGATTTTAATCTCAGATGATCGCGGCTGTGAATCGAATCCACGAGAGTTCATTTCACATAAAGACCTATCATTTAAACCTTCACGACATTACCTGAAGCCTGTAACCACTGAGCTATTGAGACAGTCAGTGTGGAGAACCTCTGATTTATTTTCACTAACAAGATCCGCACTGCTAATGTCTTCTCCACTAGACTGGAGCCAGTGGTGACGTCGGTAAGATACTCGACCGCGGGTTAGTAAGTGCGGGGTTCAAATCCTGGGCTTTCCCGTCACTGACATCGCTTTCGCGTGAGGAAACTGACGTTAACCTTAGCTTTACTCCGATATCATACAACAGACACAAGATATTCAGCGAAAACCATACCACTATAAAATGTAGGCCTATAATGTATAATGTATGTGTAATTTTTGTATTACATGCTTTGATGATAACGTCATTAAACATGCTAACTATTACTTATTACTGTATACACGTTGTAATTAAACGTGCATTAATTATAAAATGTAACAAACATTATTTACTAATAATTATAAACGGATGATCTGACAGCAGGCGTCGTGTAGGTGATTTGAGCCCGCCCATACTGATCCCATGTAGAGTGTCTTGCCGACTTCGCCAGTGGCGAATTCGGCCAATTAAATGTATATTTAGATATTAAATGTATCAAACATTGTCTATTACGTCACTGACATCGCTTTCGAGTTAGGAAACTCACTTTAACCTTAGCTTTACCGGCTTTTTATTCTTTATAAACTGATTACCCGATTGCAAACCTCATGTATTTTAGGTGAGCAGCAGGCTGCTGAGGCCCCTGGGCGGCTCGGTGAGGGCTGAGTGCAGGGCTGTGGGTCTCCCGGAGCCTCGCATTCACTGGATCCTGCCGAGCAGCAAGCTCGTCAATGGGACTCCCAACAGTCACAGGATCAAGTACGACGCTGATGGGACTCTCGTGCTCGAGCATCTGAAGGTTTGACGTCGTCGTTGAGTTACTGTCCGATTAGTTCAGATAATATAAGATAGAGATGAGATATATACCGCGGATCTGCCAGTAGACAGTGCGATGAGAGAGAATTCAGCGCGTATTCGGATAATGTGGTTATATCATATAACGTGACGTGAAACGGACATGAAACATGGACATCAAGGAAGGAAGATGTCAGGAAATTAGAAGAGTTGAAAAAGTGAATGTGGAGAAGGATCCATGGAAAAGATTAGACTGGAAAAGTCGTGGACTCGAAAAGTTGCAAACGAAGAAGTCTTGAAGAGAACTCGATGGGTACCGATAGACAGTTGATAAATGTTAAAAGAAATAGGAAGAATTGGATAGGACACATTCTAAGGGAAAAAGCTAAAAACAGGTAAAGCTAAGATTAACGTTAGTTTCCGCACTCGAATGTGATGTCAGTGACACTCCCTGTAAATGTCAGTCAAAGCTGATGAAGGCATAGGAGACCCAACTCGTCAAAAAGCATATTCCCCAAGAAAACACGAAGCGGAAGACAGAGAAGAGTGGAGGCGTTGTGTACCATGGACCTGCCAGTAGGCAGTGCACTAAGAGAGAGAGAGAATTAATAGAAAGATTAATTTTACTGATTGATTGAATTATCTGAACCCGTGCTGTATCCGGGTTTGCCGAAGAATAGACCAATCGTAGACAGCATGTGTCGTAAAAGGCTACAAATCACTAAGACCCAAACCAACGTCAGAAACGGAATTTGTTTGGTGAGCGCCTAGACTCCAGATTGGCTACAAATTTGTCTTATCCCACCCCTAATTAAACTGAGATTCATGGGGAGATGATGATGATGATAATGATGCTTGAATATCTGTTGATTGTTTGATTGTTCAGAAGTTAACCATCACTTGACTTATTTATTTGCCGATTTATAAGTTTATTCATTTACTGAATCATTGACTTATCGATTTGTTAATTGATTAATATTCTGATTATCATTATTATTATATGATTATTATTTACCATATAGATTTATAGAATAATTAATTAACTTATTCGTTAACTTGTGGTTTGATTGATTGATTGTACAGGCAACAGACTATGGGACGTACACGTGCGTAGCTCTCAACTCTTTGGGCTACGACGTGACGAGTGTTCAACTTTCTCTCTACTCCACCACAGCTCAACTAATACTCAAAGCTTCCTCCTCCACCTTCATCTCCGTCACCTGGAATGGAACCGAATCAACCGTATCCACGGCTCAGTACTTCATCGCATACAAACCTCTATCAAATCTCCTTCAGGACGACTTCGAGCACTCAACGACGCAGCGGCAGGCAGAGATACGGAGATTACGTAACGCAATGCACGGCAGAACTAAGCTACGACCCTACATGAGAGGTTTCACTGTTACAAACCTCATCGCCAACACTGAATACGAGATGTGTCTGTGCGTGGAAGAATTCGACGAGACTCTCGTAGAACTGAGTTGTCTGAGAGTAAATACGAGTCAGCTGAATCGCACGAGAGATGGGCCCAATGTCTCCTTTAATCTGCGACTTATTGATTTCGTAATTGGAGTCATGGTCGTGCTAACTCTGCTCATTGTCTTCGCTGCTCTAGGGTTGCTCATAAAGCGCTATGCTAAGCGGATATCGTACGAGGAGCCGCACGGAGCACGTGCTGCACATAAGAGAGCGAGTTTGAGTACAACTCTGTCTGATCAATCTATCAGTGCTCGGCAGATATCAGGCAGGGCGGCCCTGCCGCTAGGCATTAGTATGCGAACAGTGGATAAAACGAGTCGAATTGAAGACGAAAGTTTCGATGATTTGGGAAATCAAAGGGCAAACTGCGGCGAGAAATCAAATCACTGTCATATGACACATATAGGTAAACAATCAAAGAGCAATCACGGGCAGCATATTGATAAATCAAATCGAAAGCATATAACAGCGGCAAGCAGCAATAAAGAAAGCAGTTATGCAGCAAAGAAAAACATTGAAGCAACTAATGAACTAGTGCTAGACAATTGCAGCATATTAATTACCACTCCGAGAGGAGAGCGTGTCGCTAAAGAACGTAACGACAGAGTCTGTGCTGAACTTTCACTATCTACCAGAGATGATCATAGAGACAAAGGGAATATAAACTCTCAGATATCTCTCTACATGTATAACATGAGCGACTCTTCGTCCCCAGACTCAACGAGTTTTTCACTTTGCTCAAACACGCACAACTCTCGTACCTCGTTGCTAGGTTCCTACGCTGTATGACTCCGACATAAGGATAAACACTCGCATACAAAATACAATGAGCCAGTTCTGTTGTGTCTGTCTGACTGTGTGTCTGAAGTAACTGAGAAAATACTAATATATAAAATTACACTTAAGCCTGTCAACTGATGGGGTAAAAACTTAAAAGCAGAAGCTGATAACGCAAAGGTTAACGTCAGTTTCCTCATTCGAAAGCGATGTCAGTAACGGGCGAGCATAGGATTTGAAACCCGCACATACTGATCCGCGGTCGAGTGTCTTACCAACTTCGCCACAGAATCCAGCCGGTTAGTCCCGGGGTGTAGCAGGGGCTTCACTCCATTCTGCCGCCAAAATTCGCACAGTGGTTTCGTCTTCTTTATCCCTTGAACGCCCCGGGGACTTCGCCCTGTTTCCGTACTAGTCACCCTATTATAATTGAAAGTCTTTAGGGGCTAGAGGACGGGAACGAAGCCACGGTTCAATAACCTAACCCTAAGTTTAGTACTAATGGACAGTCTAGATCGTGCCCAATAAATCTCTAAATTAATCAAGAATTTAATAAAAATCAAAACACTAGTATATTAAAAATTAAAAGCGTGTGTGGGATTTCAACCACTGACGTCGAAATCGTGACGCTAACGCTGTAGCCAACAAGCCAAGCCATCGCTACATATTGGCCAAAATTGACAAACCTACATGTATATTTACTGACGGGATTGAGAAATTGACGAACTGACAGAATCAAAACAGAGTAATATCAAAATTTGATGAATTAAAGTAATTTCGTTCTTTAAAGTGTGTCATGGTATGAAATTTCAGATGGCAGAGTGCCTAATAAACCAGATGATAAGGACTCAAAATCTAGCCGTACGATTTATGACAGCATGAGTGTGATACGAAAGCCGACGTTAAAATATCTATACAATTTTGCTCGTTGGTAGTTATCAGCTCAAAGCAAGGATTTAAGAGAAGTAAATCAAATAACAGCTATAGTTAAAACACTTGTTGAAGTTTTCCTTTACGAAACGACAATTTTTAAAGCAGCTACCTGGTCAATGACCTTAAGGTCTGCTTCAGAGATTCCTGACTCATTGATTTTATTATTTTATTATTATTTTAACCTATTCCATGATAAACCGTTACGCCAATTGTTGCTGGATAGCTACAATTTGACGGGTAAACAATAAGTTTTGATGGGCAAACAGGATAGTGTTCTAATGGAATGACTCCCCTGCCCAGTAAATGTTAGTCGAAGCTGAGGAAGGCATAGGGGCCCCTCGTCATAAGCAGAATCCCCAACAGTAACTGTATATCAAAAGGAATGTCACAAATAATTTAAAGATCCACTCGTATGTGGACATGAAGAGAAAGACGGAAGATAGAGATGAGTTGAGGCGTTACATACCATGGACCTGCCAGTAGGCAGTGCACTAAGAGAGAGAGAGAGAGAGAGAGAGAGAGAGAGAGAGCTTCAATTAAACTTCCCAGCTTAGCTATTGATAGCCAAGCTGGGAATTAATTGGCCTGGGTTCAAATACTACAGTCGTAAGATATTTAGGTTTCAATAGTTCCCAAACGCATTGGTCACTTTAAGTCCTTGCTGGATGAGGGCAAGTCAGTAACTATAATTAAATTACTATCTGAAAGTTTAAATACCTTTTTAGTTTACATAGAAGAAGTTATAGAATATTTTAAGATTAAGTCTGTCTTCATGTATTGTGGTGCATATATGTAGAAGTTACACAAATTTAGAAGTTTCACTAAATTCAATCTAATGATGTCAATAAATTAGATATCATTCAAGTTTCTGATGTAAGATGGCAATTTAGTGTCGATGATGTAATATGTTACGCTAAACTCTACGTAGAGGTATTATAAAGGTAAAATCTGTAGAAAAACATGTGATATTTATTGGCTTTAATGCATATTTTACTCAAAATATTTCGAGACCTATAGATTAATTTCGTCAGTACTTATTAAACAGTTATTAATGATACTGATCTTAAATGTATAATTATGCCTACCTATTATCATTAATTTTCTTTATTTTGAATTTCTTTATTTAAATTCTATAATTTCTACTTTATATTTTCGTTTTAAGTTCACCATGGTTCACATTTAAATTGTGTTCATTTATTGCATTTACTTGTTTGTTTGGATTGCTTGTGAACTGTACAGGGTTGAATGACCCTTTTTGCTGATCTAAATAAATAAATAAATAAATGTAATTATTCAAACGTTAACTAAAACTGCATGGTTTGGAAAAGGGTGCCACTATAACCTCTCCCTAATCAGTAAGATGCAAAGAAAAATGACAAAATTGGTCAGCATGTTAAAATAATTTAATTAATAAAAATTCTGCAATACAATTAGCAATCTCATAATTGACATCATTGTACTGACGCCCTCTCTGATGATCATTCTTGGCTAAAAACGATAAACAATAAATATATAGTTATGAATTATGCAATGTAAAATAAATGATATAAATTTAATAATGCCAGCGGAGTAACATTAAAAAACAAATTAACTATAATGATGAAATAAATGTTGACACAATCTGTAGGCAAAAAGATACTGTTCTAGCACTGGTCTAAAACGCAATACAGTATTCTCTATTTTTGTTACCTTTCAGTGTGATAACTTTGGCAGGCCATTGGCATAGAAATTGATAATGACATTAATATCGGCTTGTCAAAGCCTTTATAAATCACAAGAACAATAAAACTCAGACTATTCAGTCGTCATCGTCATCGTGCCTCAAGTCGTCATCGTGTGGGGCTGTGGCGTGTGTTGGAGCAGTGTCTGCTTGAGACGTCCCTGATATTGCCCTATGTAAAGAAACCGGACGTTAAATTCTTATTAGCTGATAGATTTTACAGGTGATCAAGATTGATTTTTAAATGGAATATAAACTAGGCACAGTTTAATATACATATACAAGCATAATACCAGAGAAATGCAGTTTATAACAAACAAGAAATATAAATAGTTTGAAACATTGCCGTCGATTTTAATTGAGCTGAAGAGATAGAGGCTGCTTAGCATTTCCTATTACTGACATTAATTCACAGAGGAATTCATAATATTCATCATCACCATCGTTATCATCATCGTCATATTAATCATCGTCTCATCATCATAAACATCATCATCATAACTTAGAGATGAATTCACAAGAAGCTCAAGAAGATCGATTACAATGAGTGGGTGACATTAATATCGTGACATTTTAAAATAAGTTTTTGAAAATAAGTAGAATGAGTGACCTATGTTTATCTTTCAACACATTCAACACATGAAATATTACACGCAAGGTCGTCAGAGAGGTTAAAAATAACTTATCTAGTTGATCGCCCATTATACATATGCAACAAATAGCAAATATAAACAAGAAGAAAATACATGCAAGTAGAATGACTAACAATAATAATATCAAAAGTTAACAAATTAACCTCAAAATATGTAAACGCAGAAAAAATTGAAATTGAAAATATAAAACACGCATTATAGTGAAATGATCAACTATGTCGATATCTATCACTTTAATACCACATGTTTAAAACTTAAAATTAGACCATTTTAGATCATTTTCCGTGTAACCAGTCCAGTGAATGTCCGAGATTTTACTCTTAGGTCAACGTAACACGCACACATTATAATGAAATGATCAACTATGTTGATATCTATCACTTTTAATACCACATGTTTAAAACTTAAAATTAGACCATTTTAGACCATTTTCCATGTAACCAGTCCCGTGAATGTTCGAGAGTTTACTCTCAGATCAGCGCGTCTGGGAATTGACCCCAGGAGAAACTTAATGACATTACCACTACACTATTGCGCTATTGCTATTGTTAACTATTGCGCTTTTGAATGTCTCAAAAGCGCAATGGTTAAAGTCATAAACTTTCAAATGACAGACCCTGAGGTGAATTGAACCCTCGCGGGTTCGTGTCCCGGCCGCTCTGATCTGAGAGTAAAATCTCGGACATTCACCGGACTGGTTATAGGGAAAATGGACTAAATTGCCTAACCATCTAAACATGTGGTGCTAAAAAGTGATAGATATCAACATAGTTCATAATTTCACTATAATGCGTGTTAACTTATCTATTATGACATTCAATATATTATATTCATTTACAACGCAATCCTGATTTGAAAATGACATGGTACATATACAGTGTGGATCGGTTGAACGAGAGCCCTCATCACCAGTGAATGATGTTCTATTGGCTCCAGCTTCACGTCCAACCTTAAGTTATCCCATAAGATAGAATCCCAGAACAGCATCCTCAATCATGATGATGACGATGTTGTTGTCATGGTTATCAGCTGATGTTGTTGTTGCTGAGTTGATGATGTTGCTGTTGTCATGGTTAGAGTTGATGATGTTGCTGTTGTCATGGTTATCAGCTGATGTTGTTGTTGTTGTTGAGTTGATGGTGTTGTTGTTGTCATGTTTATCAGCTGATGTTGTTGTTGTTGAGTTGATGATGTTGTTGTTGTCATTGTTATCAGCTGATGTTGTTGTTGTCATGGTAATCAGCTGATGTTGTTGTTGTTGAGTCGATAACGTTGTTGTTGTCATGGTTATCAGCTGATGTTTTTGTTGTAGAGTTGATGATGTTGCTGTTGTCATGGTTATCAGCTGATGTTTCTATTGTTGAGTTGATAATGTTGTTGTTGTCATAGTTATCAGCTGATGTTGTTGTTGTTGAGCTGATGTTGTTGTTGTTGAGCTGATGATGTTGTTGTAGTCATTGTTTATCAGCTGATGTTGTTGTTGCTCTGAATCTTCTGAACAAGAAGCTCGAGTGTTGAGAGTTGATTGTAGAGGATAATGTGAAAGCAGAGCAGAAATAAAACCCTACAACACAACATACAACAACAATTATTGGCAGAAATAAAACCCAACCACACAACATACAACACCAATTATTAGCAGAAATAAAACTCTACAACACAAAATACAGTGGATTGAAATATTACCTTAAAAGCCATATTTTTCTCAAGCTATAGACAAAGATATGTGTCTATTTCAGCATCAACACCGAATCACTGACAAACACAAACAGAAATAAACATTTAAAAGAAATAAAATAAAAAATTCTCAGAAACACAGGGTATCAAACAGTCTTAAGAAATTAGAACAACGGCCGTCAGGGAAGATGATACACATCTTATCTAGCTGACCACCGTCTACAACTATATTAATGTCATGTTTAATGCAAAATCAACTTAAATACACACTTTAGCTAAGCAACAATTCTAGCTCGACATTTACACAAAAAACCTAAATTTAGTAATTTACAAACCATCAAACAATATATATTTGTAACGTTTAGTGAAATCAGCCAGGGACCTCGAACTGCGGATATCAGGAGGTATTTGGTTCCAAGAATTGATAAAGTTATAGACATAAGATTTAAAAAATTCTGAAGTTGTTCTAGAACACAAATAATTGGTCTCGGAGAGCCTTGTATTATACACAAACGAGATCTGATTAGCAATAAAAATACATTTTATGGATACTGACATAGTCAGATCGGGGAAATTGATACATTTAAAAACAAGTTTACCAGTATGTAATTGGAATAACTGAAAAATTGGTAATACATTATAATTCATATAAAGTTGTTTAACTTTTTGAAATTTATGTTTATTCTGCAAAGTTCTTAGAATACGGTTACATGCAACATGTAAGGGTTGAAGCAACTGTTTGGTTGTATTGGCATAAACTTCAATGCCATATTGTATCCTTGATTGCACCAATAAAAGGTATAAATTTCTACGACAATTCATAGGAATAAAATCTCTACGATTGTATAACATACTATTAAAATTATTAATTGTACAGATTAATGATTTAATATGATCACCAAAAGTCAAATTTTCATCTAATGTTAAGCCTAAAAATTTGTTAACATATGTTCTATTAATGCAGTTATTATCAAGGGATACAGTTAAATTGTTAGTTTGAATAACAGCTTCATCGTCTTTAGTGGGGTAGAACAATACATATGAAGACTTAGAGCAATTTACAGTTAGTTTGTTACTAATAAACCATTTACTTATTTCAGAGCAAGCTAGATTCGCAGAGATGAACAATTCATCAATAGACTTATGTTTAACAAACAAATTAGAATCATCAGCATACAGTTTTATGAACCCAAATGAACAGGCATTATGAATATCATTCATATAGATTATAAAAAGTAAAGGTCCTAAAATCGAACCTTGAGGAACACCGATACCAACACATAACACACTAGAAATGCTGTCATCAATTAAGGTGTATTGTTTTCTTCGAGATAAATAAGAGCTAAATCAATCATAGGCAGTACCACGTATTCCATAGAAATGTAATTTGTGAAGCAGAATATTATGAACAACAGTATGAAAGGCTTTTGAGGGATCCAAAAATATACCAAGTGTCTTGTTTTTATGTTTATGTTCAGTAGATAAAAAATTTACACTAGAGAAAAGAGCATCAGTGGTAGAATGGCCGGATCTAAAACCAAATTGATTTTCATTAAGGATTTCGTACTTATTTGGAACTGTAGTATTGCGTTTATGCATGATTTTCTCAAATATTTTACTTAAATTATTAAGGAGGGAAATTGGTCTATAATTTTCCACTAAGTCATGTTTACCCTTTTTATAGACAGGGATGACCTTGGCTAATTTGAAATTCTCAGGAAAGTAGCCTAATTCAAACGATTTATTAATGATAAAGGTAAGTTGGTTTGCAATGTAATTACAGATAATTGTAAAATTTTACTGGATATAGAGTCATTGCCAGTAGAATAACTCTTATTCATGGAGTGAATGAAATTTAGGACTTCATTGTTGGAAGTTGGAGTTAGGTAAATAGAGTGCGGTAGAGCCCTGTTAAGAAAACTCTGATATGATACATCATTTCGTGGGATCGCTTCTGCTAGCCGTATGCTATTTTGTATAAAATATTTATTAAATTCTTCCGCAACGTCCTTGCTATTTCTAATAACATCAGTATTTTTAGTCAAGTGATCGATAGTCTGATTCTTATTTATACCACGGAAACTGGTAATATTATTCAAAGTTCTCCAAATGTTCTTAATAGAATTAAATCTTATGTCTAATTTATTTCTATAATAACATTGGCGGAAGTTTTTGATATCCTTATCAAGTATTTTTCGGTAATTCAGATAATTAGTTTTATCAAGAGGTAAGTTAGATTTTTTGAAAGTATGGTATAGATTGCTTTATAGATTTTTTATAGATTATTGTTTTTTGATTGCAGCTATAGGCTGCACCTGGAAAGGATATTATATAACCTTTTGTGAATGGATTAATTTTTGCACATAAGGAGTGCAGTGACGGACGAGCCCAGAATTTGAACACCGTACCTATTGTTCCGCGGTCGAGTATCTTACCGATTTCGCCACTGGCTCCAGCCACGGAGATAGATAAGCGAAAGATGAAGAGCAGATAGATAGATAGATAGATAGAGAGAGAGAGAGAGAGAGAGAGAGAGAGAGAGAGAGCTCTTAAATTTGTAGCTATAACATCGTGGAAAATTTAAGGAAGATCGAAGATCAACAATAACAACAAACAACAACAAACAACAACAAACAACAACAAACAACAACAAACAACAACAAACAACAACAAACAACAACAAACAACAACAAACAACAACAAACAACAACAAACAACAACAAACAACAACAAACAACAACAAACAACAACAAACAACAACAAACAACAACAAACAACAACAAACAACAACAAACAACAACAAACAAAAACAAACAACAACAAACAACAACAAACAACAACAAACAACAACAAACAACAACAAACAACAACAAACAACAACAAACAACAACAAACAACAACAAACAACAACAAACAACAACAAACAACAACAAACAACAACAAACAACAACAAACAACAACCAACAACAACAAACAACAACAAACAACAACAAACAACAACAAACAACAACAAACAACAACAAACAACAACAAACAACAACAAACAACAACAAACAACAACAAACAACAACAAACAACAACAAACAACAACAAACAACAACAAACAACTACAAACAACAACAAACAACAACAAACAACAACAAACAACAACAAACAACAACAAACAACAACAAACAACAACAACAACAACAACAACAAACACCAACAAACAACAACAAACAACAACAAACAACAACAAACAACAACAAACAACAACAAACAACAACAAACAACAACAAACAACAACAAACAACAACAAACAACAACAAACAACAACAAACAACAACAAACAACAACAAACAACAACAAACAACAACAACAACAACAAACAACAACCAACAACAACAAACAACAACAAACAACAACAAACAACAACAAACAACAACAAACAACAACAAACAACAACAAACAACAACAAACAACAACAAACAACAACAAACAACAACAAACAACAACAAACAACAACAAACAACAACAAAAAAGCGGGAATGCAGTTCCACACATTATAAAACAGCAACTAAGAAAGAAAACTTGTGTATACAAATGCAGTTGTCAAGTCTGTAAAAAATAGCATCAAAAATGAGTTGCGAACATAATGAGGGTTAATAACTTAACCCTCACTATGTCTCCTGTTATTTGTTATTTAATGACTTAATATTATTGTTAGGTTATTGGAGTCTACTTGTAGTGAACATTTAGAACAAAAAGCGTGTTGAAAAGATCGACACTTCGTAGGCCAACAGGGTAGTATGAAAGTATGAGCAAAAACCAGATATAGAAAGTGAGATAAATAGAGATACATGGAGATACATTAGGAGAGATGGAGTGATATGCAAGAGTTAGGACTAGAGAAAGACAGACGACAGAGGTAGACAGAGGGAGAGAGATTGAGAAAGATATAGACGGAAGAATAAAGGGATAGTTTGACTAGAGACAAAAGGAGAGGAAAAATAGACATGTAGGAGAATGAGAGTACAGAGAGAGAGAGAGAGAGCGAGAGAGAGAAAGAGAGAGAGACAGAGAGAGACAGAGACAGAGACTTATAGAGAGAGAGAGAGAGAGACAGAGAGTACAGAGAGAGAGAGAGAGAGAGACAGAGAGTACAGAGAGAGAGAGACAGAGAGATAGAGAGTACAGAGAGAGAGAGAGAAAGGGAGAGAGAGAGAAAGAGAGAGAGAACAATGTTTATTGCAATACAGTCGAAATATACAGTGACATTCACAAATAAGGCCCTCAACGAGGTCGCAAGTAACCTATCTAGTTGAGCACCCCTCAGTCATACAAATAGAGAGCGAGAGAGAGAACGAGAGTACGGAGAGAGAAAAAAATGAGAGAGAATACTTACATAATAACAAGGAACCACGTGAGTATATCTAATGAACTGACTTTCCATTCATCTCCGTCTATGTCTGATTTACCACCTGACATATCAAATACCATAGTCAATTAATACATTAGTCAATTGCTATTAAAAAACTCAATATCATTGTTAATTAATATCATAGTTGCATTTTAGTTACGTAGGTCAACCGCTAGCTAGCTGCCACGTGTACGTAAAAGGCGACTAATTCAAAGGCTGAGGAAAGCAAAGGGGACCCTCTTCATCAGTAAATAAATGGTATTAAATTAGGCTATTATCTTCATCAAATTTGTTCAAAAACAAATTGAGTGAGTTTTAGTGAGAGAAGAGAGAAAGATATATATATATATATATATATATATATATATATATATATATATATATATATAGAAGAGATAAAAATCAGAGGTGGGAAGAAAGAATGCATTGAATATAAAAAATTTTAAGAGACAGAGAGACAGAGAGAGAGAAAGAGAGAGAGAGAGAGAGAGAGAGAGAGAGCATGACATGAGATGATAAAGAGAAAGACTAAATGAAAGTGAACGATAAAACGATAAGAAGACAAAGAAATAGAGAGATAAATACAGAAAGGGAGAGAGTAATTCAAAGCAGACTGAGAGGGAGAGAGTGAGAGAGTCACGTTGATTGGAAGAAGAACTAGTTGATAGTAATTGATAGAGAGAAAGAGAGCGAGTTAGACGCAGATAGAGACAGGGAGAGTTAGACGCAGATAGAGAGACGTAATAATAGGATGGTACAGTATACACAACGAATGAGACAGAGAAATAGGGACGAGATAAGTGGTGTTAAACCCCTTTGTATTCGGTGCTCAGCACTCCAACTTTCAACCAAGTGTCCATTTAAATATTAAGCGATTAGAATAAACTCCTAAATTAGCCCCCCCCCCTCAATTCTCTCTCTCTATCTGACTTAGTGCACTGCCTACTGGCAGATCTATGCTATATAACGCCTCCAATCTTCTCTGTCTTCCGCTTTCCTCTTCATGTGCACATATAAGTGGGTTTTAAATCATCTAACATACCTAAACTTGGCCTGCCCCTACCTCTTTTTCCTTCCATTCTACCTGCTATGACCTCCTTTAATAGACTTTCCCTCTTAGAATGTGTCGTATCCAACTCTTCTTCCTATTTCTTAATACATTTATCAACTGTCTATTTGTACCAACTCTCTCCTGAACTTCCTCATTTGTAGCCGTTTGAGTCGAGATTATCCTCTCCATTCTTCTCCATTTCCACATTTCCAATGCCTCCAGTTTCCCAATACCTTTTATTTAAGGTCTATGTTTTACATCCATACAATAGTGTGGTCCAAACTAAAGTTTTCAAATATCGTTCTCTCAAATTATTTCACTTTATTTCATGACCTTAGTCTCGTCCCTAATGCAAACTAATCAACCAACCGGATAAATCCACGTAGGAGTTGGACACGTGACTATCAGGAGGCCCGGCAGATCTCTGTGCCTGCAGCCTACGCCTGGTTCTCCTGGGCGCAGGCCGCACGCTCGCCTCGCCCGCCTGGCCGGGCTGACTCGCCTGGGCGCCGCCTGGCTGCCTGGGCGTGTAGCCGTTGTTAGACGGGCCCATCCCGTTCGACTCCAGGCGCAGTAAATCAGCTGAGTGTTAGAAAATAAATAATTACCGTGTTGAGTAAAGTCTAATAGAAGATGCGATTAGGTGTATAATCTTGCTCTCTCTCTGTCTCTCTACATATCTCTCTCTCTTCATTTCTCTCTGCCTCTCTCTTTCTCTGTTTGTTTCACGCTCTCTCTCTCTCTCTCTCTCTCTGCATCTCTCTTTCTTTCTCTCTTTCTTTCTCTCTCTCTTTCTCTGCCTCGCTCTCGCTCTGTCTCTCTTTGTGTTCTCTCTCTCTCACACACACACACACATTTTCTCACATTCTCTCACATTTTCATATCCTGTCATATGGTACGCACAAGTTAGACATAGGCGTTCCTACTTAAATTTCTACAGTTTGCACCACTGCTCTGGCCGGGGCAGAGTTCACATTATTTATTTACATCCTTTTTTTCTTATACAGAGGTTAAAGTGAAAATTTAGAGCCAGTGAAAAGGTTAACATCTTTCGGGCCCCCTTCAAAATTTCGGGCCCCTAGTGGGGCCCATATTTGAAAAAAATTTAGGTAGTCAGACTGTTCGAGTTCCCTCCCGTACACCCCCCAAACCCCCTTAAAACATTTTTACACCTAGAAATTGCATAGAAACAATGAAAATATAGTTTAAAATTTTTTATCGTCGGGCCTGGCCCCCCCCTGGATCCGCTACTGTAAATATGCCTCTAGCACTTCTATTCATTGCTAGATATATCTCTAACACTTCTATTCATACATAAATGAATCTCTAGCACTTCTATTCATAGATAAATGTATCTCTAGCACTGCAAATCATAGCTAAATATATATCTAGCACTTCAATTCATTGCTAAATATCTCTCTAACACTTCTATTCATTGATAAATGTATCTCTAGCACTTCAATTCATTGCTAAATATATCTCTAACACTTCTATTCATAGATAAATGTATCTCTAGCACTGCAATTCATAGATAAATGTATCTCTAGCACTTCTATTCATAGATAAATGTATCTCTAGCACTGAAAATCATAGCTAAATATATATCTAGCACTTCAATTCATTGCTAAATATATCTCTAGCACTTCTATGGAATATTATAGTTCCTGAAGTTCAGGGAAAGGTGAGCACTTAACTTACCCAGCACTGCAAAGCTGACCTTTATTCCACTGTGAGCCGTCTTCTCTATGAAATCTACATCAACCAGTCAATAGTGAATCACAACTGTGTAATCAATCAATCAATCAATCAATCATTCGATCAAGCAATAGTGAATCACAACTGTGTAATCAATCAATCAATCAATCATTCAATCAAGCAATAGGGAATCACAACTGTGTAATCAATCAATCAATATTGAATCACAACTGTGTAATCAATCAATCAATAATGAATCACAACTGTGCACTCAATCAATCAATAATGAATTACAACTGTATAATCAATCAACCAATTAACAATGAATCACAAATGTGTAATCAATCAATCAATAGTGAATCACAAATGCGTAATCAATCAATCAATAGTGAACCACAAATGTGTAATCAATCAATCAATATTGAATCACAACTTTGTAATCAATCAATCAATCAATAGTGAATCACAAATGTGTAATCAATCGATCAATCAATTGTGCAATACAACTGTAGGATTATTCAAGCAGAGATTAATTAATAAAGACACTCAAACAATAGAAATCAATTCTTCAACATTCAGTGCAGCTAAGTTAAGTCTAAAGAAAACCAAATTATCAATAAAAGCCAATGAAATTAACAATAACAAAAAACTCGAGAGAGAGAGAGAGAGAGAGAGAGGGAAAGAGAGAGAGAGAGAGGGAAAAAGAGAGAGAGAGAGAAAGAATGGCCGGCAAACAGGCACAGAGGTTCAAACAGTTCTTTAATATCGCTCATAACTTAAACATCGTCCTATTCTCACTTTTGATAACGCCGAACATTTTCTTGCGGTAGACGACTTTGCCAGACACGTGTATTCTCGTTGTTGTGGGGCTGAGGCGACTGATGCAGTAGCGCACTGTTGTGTGGAAACTGTCAGCGTAGGGTACGCCCCCGTTCATACAATCTGCGTCTATCACGTAGCCCTGCCCTGCCTTACTACCTGGCAACATTCGCTGTGCAAAGACAAGCGAATAGTATGATCAAGCATGGACACCTTTATATGTAACATTATATGATGATGATGATTATCATCATCAACATCTTCCCTTAATCCCAGTTTAACTAGGGTCGGAACACCAATAGACTTGATCCATTCGTTTAAGTTATTTTAGCATTTTCTGGAGCCTAGGCGCTCACCAACCAAATGCCCTTTCTGGCGTTGGATCATTCTATGATAAATTATTATATGATACATTATACATGTATATTAATTATCTAGAAATACATGGATCAAGTTAATTATATTATAACTACTTTAACCGTGTTTAAACAGTTTCCAGATATTTCATTTATATACCGAGAGAAATGTGTAGTAGGATTGCATAACCAAAACAGGACTTCGTCAATATGAAAGAACTCTTAACAAAAAGTCTAAAGAAAACTGCAAAGGTAAAGCTAGTGAAAACTTTGGTATGGTATGGACTACGCTGTTGTATTGACGTGAAACATGAGCATCAAGAAAAAAAGATATCAGAAACATAGAAGCGTTGGAATGCGGACACTGAGAAGACTGAAAAAGATTTGCTGCACCCAAAAAGTTACATTAGAAAAAGTCTTGAAGAGAACTCAGTGAGTACAGATAGACAGTTCGTATGTGGACATGAAGGAGAATGCGGAAGACAGAGATGGTTGGAGGCGTTATATATCGGGGACCTGCCAGTAGGCTGTGCACTAAAGCGAGTGTCAGAAAGCTAGATGTTGCTATATCGATAATGGCCGTGACTGCCCAGATACGCCTGAGTGAATTTTCAAGTTAGCGGAATTCTTCAGCTAATAGAGTTAGCTGTGGCATTCATTTGTCGATATTGCTTAGTATTTATATTTCATTTTGCCTTGGGGTCTAATCCTAAGTTAGTTGATGTTTATATTTCCCTTCACTTGCCCTCTAGAGTCGTTGATGGGAAGACCTATGTTATTTGAAATTTAATGTTTTGCAATTTAATATTTAAGCATTAACTAAGTATGGAACGGACTTTTATTTAAGTTTAACTTACCATTTTACGTATAAGCCTTTTATGTTAGGGTTGTGTTAAAAACTCTAGTTTTGCCCTAGACTCCAGAGGTGGCAAGTCATTTACTTAGGATTGCTGAGGACACAGGTACTGTAAAATATTTAAAGTTAAATTAGGACAATGTGTGCAAACCTCGAACCAGAGAGGGTAACTATGTACTGATGTGTTTGAGTATTTGAAGTTTCATAGATTGCTCGTGTAAAGGGGTAAGGACTTCCTCGTGTTGGAAAGGGTTACCTGAGGCTCTAGAAAGTATCTTTTAAAAGATAATTTAACAAACCTATGTTTAACGGTACAGGTGAGCTGTTATAGCCATCGGTAGCCTACAGGTTGTTAAGGGTGTACCAAATACTTAAACACTTGTTGTGAACAGTATAGTCATTTCCTGGTCGAGTTTGAAAGGACACTTTATAATTTTGTTTCCCTCATTTGGTGGAGTGATATGAAATTCTCTTCCGGTTTGTTTTATTAGATATAGGCCTACCTGTGCCTCAGCAGTTCTAGTTGATATTTGTTTCAAGATATATATACATGTACATATATATATATATATATATATATATATATATATATATATATATATATATATATATATATATATATATATTATTTTTACAATTCTGATGTATATTATTTTCTGCATAAATATGAATGCATAATTATTATGTTATTTCTAATTCTTTAGCTATTGTTTATATGAACAGTGTTTGATGTCATTGTGTGCTTGAACTGTGTTTGAAACATTCGTCTATATGAACTATAACTTGAAAACTGTGGACTTAAGCTAATATTCCATTTAATATTAGCTCTATTTGCTGCCTATTTTTGTGTTCTACTTTTTTTCCTTCTTTCTTCTTTTCTCACACTTTATTTCTGTTATTTAATTAATATTTTTATATTCACACGAAGGTTTTAAGTTAATACATTGCTATCGTTGCATATGCTAATGTTGACAGTGCTTTTGTGTTGTTCATTAATATTACTATAAAATATCTTATCTATTAATTAGTAGGAAACCAATAATTCAGTACTTCAAAAAACCATTAAAGCTGAAATTGAACCGTGGTCCACTTCACGTAGAGTTTTACCTTATGGTTCCTAACTTTATGTCGAAGTGAAATTTATGCTTCGGATACCCATTCCGTGACAGCGAGAGACTGATTTTAATATACCATTATTCCTAGAGGAGAGGCACAATACACCATGGACTTGACAATAGACAGAGCACTAAGAGAGAGAGAGAGAGCTCACTTTTACTTGATTTTTCTTGATTGTTATACGTTGCTACTTTAGTAATATACATTTGATAGTGTTACATTTTTATTTTACATTTATTTTACATTTTAATTTCATTTGTTTTACATTTTAGTGCTTAAATTTACACCATCTTTTAACCTAGGGTATAGAGGTAAAGATTTTTCATAAATAATGAAGCCCCTGCCCAGTAAATGTTAATCGAAGCAGAGGAATGCACAGGGGGCCCACCTCGTCATAAGCAGAATCCCTCAAGAATAATGGTATCTCAGAGGGAATGTTATAAATGATTTAAAGATCCACTCGTATGTGGACGTGAAGAGGAAAAGGGAAGATAGAGATGATTGGAGGCGTTATATACCATGGACCTGTCAGTAGGCAGTGCACTAAGAGAGAGAGAGAGAGAGAGAGAGAGAGAGAGAGAGCGAAAGAGAGAGAGAGAGAAAGAGAGAGAGAGAGAAAAGAGAGAGAGAGAGAGAAAGAGAGAGAGAGAGAGAGAGTTATTATTAAACACAATCGAATCAGTATTAAACTTATTAATCATGTATCATTCGTTGCTAGATGAGTAATCAGCGTCCTTAACATAATGTTTTCTGATACTGAAATAGATTCAAAGAACGACATTACCTTTAAAACATACGTGCATGTATACAGCATTGGTTTATTTATTTATTTATTTCGTCTATAACATCATACATATAATTATACATGTCAATTCTTGCGTGCAAAATATCAAGTGTATGCGTGAACGCAAAACAAAGGCCAACAATGGCACTTACATGTTCGGACTAAACTACACAAAATACAATAGAAATTTACAATGCATGATCATAACGGCACAAAGTATTAGATAGACGACTCAATTGATTTAATTAGTCTAAAAGATTACAAATTCTAAAACAAAAGGTTTTAGTTAATTAAAACTTCAGTTAATTCATGAAATTATTGTTAAATTTTACTAAAATGTTGCCAACCTAGTCATATCTATTCTTTAAAAATTTTCCTAAGTCAGTAGACTCTAGACCCTTCTTAAAGTCATTTAGAGATTTATCATTAACAACTTGAAAAGTCACAGAATTACGAAGCAGCATCACGAACGAAATCGATTCGAGACTGCTATACTGAAAAATAAATAAATAACTTAGTCTACTTGGTTTAAGTGAATTCTCCCCGTGTTGTGTCCGGGTTGTTGAAGAATTGACCAACCGATGACTGCACGTGTCGTAGAAGGCCACTAAAGCACTAAGATCCATACCAACGTTAGAAAGGGCATTCGGTTGGTGAGCGCCTAGGCTCCAGAAATTGCTACAAAAATTTAAACGAATGGAAAAGTCGCAAATAGGGGATTGGCTGGTGGTGTAGTGTAGGACAGAGACGATTTGAGACAGTCTGTTTGTATCCCTATCCTAGTGAAACTGGGATTTAAGGGAGGATGATGATGATGATGACTTGGTTTAAGTGAATAACTCTACCTGAACTTCAGTTGAGGGAGAACACTTTGGTCCAATGGAATAGTTGATAGAGAGAGTGTAGTGAATGGTCCTCACTTTAATCGCCTCGCCATCTGTCGAGTCTAACCAGTCTGCCAGCTTAACATCTGATTAATCAATCAATGTTCATCAATCAATTAAAGAATCAATAAAGAAGTATTCCTATCAATCAATCAAAGTTACTAGTAGCAGCCAAAAGGAGTTCTTCCTGAGGTCACTATTTGATAAAGCTAAGGTTAACGTCAGTTTCCTAACTCGAAAGCGATGTCAGTGACGGGCGAGTCCAGGATTTGAACCCCACACCTACTGATCCGCGGTCGAGTATCTTACCGAAGTAAAAGTAAGCGCGCAATATAGTGAAATGATCTACTATGTTGATATCTATCACTTTTAATACCACATGTTTAAATCGTTAGGTAATTTAGACCATTTTCCTATAACCAGTCCAGTGAATGTCCGAAATTTTACTCTCAGATCAGCCCGGCCGGGATTCGAACCCACGAGGGTTCAAGTTACCTCAGGATCTGTCATTTAAAACTTCGTGACGTTACCCCTACGCTATTTAGACATTCAAATAGTATTAACTTCTATGAGTGAAAATTATATCCAACACTAGTTTTTTGTTTTTTCACTTGTTTTCACATCTTCTAGTACACAAACACAAGAAGATAGATAGATATCAATTTTATTTCACGTAAGACATTACATATATTATTCAAGGAACCAGAAAATGGACATATGGGTCAAAAGCCCTTATATTTATATACGCTCACTAGATTAGTTAAAAAAAGAAAAAGACGAATACAAAAAATATAAATAGAATACACATAAAACACCAATCAGATGAACTACGCAGTATATGTGCTAATTAAATGCAGACACAATTAATGTATAAATAATTTGTCGCTACATATTAGCCTTTCAAAGCCTGCCTTCACGCTCCGTTCCCTTGCTCAGTCGCCTCTTTCGACACGTACAGTTAACGTTTGCATTATTCTTAAGTGTCCCGGACACAACACGGAAATTTTAGTTATTTTATGCTTGAATAAATGGAGCATTTTCCCCGTGTTGTGTCAGGCTTATTTGAAGAATAGTCCAACCGGTGACTACAAATGTCGTAGAAGACCACTTCAGCACTAAGATCCATACCAAAGTCAGAAAGGGCATTCGGTTGGTGAGCGCCTAGGCTCTAGAAATTGATACAACATTGATAAATCGAATAGAAGAGATTATTGGGAATTGACTATGGTATGGGACAGAGAGGAGTAGAGATCTATTCGTATCCCAACCATAGTTAAACTGTGATCAAAGGGAAGATGATGACGAAGAATAAATGGAGCTTTAGAAATAGAATCATCGGTTACCGTATGTGTTGCGCTGCTGTAGAAAGGCGTTGAACAGTGTGGAGTCAGAGAAGATGTGGTTGAACACTTCATCCACGCTCATCTTCAGCACTTCATCCATAGCGACCACAGGAAAATGCTCATGATCACAGCTTAGGGGCGGAGCTAGCGAGCTGTTGAGTTCTTCATCGGCTCCTCCCCCTAGCGTCACCTTGCTCTGGTTCCGTGGTAGACCTTCTCCATCTGAGAACAGTGTTACACAGTAATAATATTAACAATTAATAACAGTAGTAATAATAATAATAACAATTAAAACCAATAACTATTGATAACAATTATTTGTTATCAATATAATTATTTAACAATTATTTCCTGGGCTCTCCTGTCACTGACATTGCTTTCGAGTGGGGAAAGTGACGTTAACCTCAGCTTTACCGGCTTTTTAATAGTAACAATTAGAGTGCTACAGCCATTAATGCCAACATCGAGCACTATTGAGACAAAATCAAGCCGGCGAACAAAAAGAAGGAAAACAACGGTGTAAATTCCAAAATCCAAAAAATTAGTCCAAAGTACTGATACTAAAATACAAAGTACAGAGTACTCGAGATGTTTCACTAAAGAGGAATAGCAATCAATCAATATACATGTATAAGGCTGGAGCTAGTGGCGATGTCGGTAGGATATTCGATCGCGGATCGGTATGCGCGGGATTCAAATCCTGGCCTCACTGACATCACCTTCGAGTGACGTTAACATTAGCTATATTTGCTTTAGCTTTCTACAATATTACGGCAGCTCTACGACAAATAACTCTAATTAATTATAGTCTCTGTTTTCTAGTTCACACCTAGGCCTAATTATAAATGTGTTTTCAAGTTATCCTACATCCATTATCTCCGTTTTTCTCAAAGCATTTTCAATTTCCAAAAGTAGTGCAAAAGATATACTGTGATAATATGAGATCAGCTTCGGCCTTAGCCAACAGAGCCCATACACGATCAGTTTTGCCATCAAACTTCTCTGTTCAGATATCTGAACAGAGAATTTTGATAGAGTGTGGGCTTGCCAGTTTTGAAAACTGACGAGAGAACTGATGACCTAGTTTCTCCACACACGGTCAAATATAACTGCTCAAACTTATCTGAGCAGATATCTGTTCAGTTAAGTTTGACGGTAAAACTGACCGTGTGTCGCTCTTGGTTATTAATAATAATATAACAATCGTAGATTCTAAATACCGTAAGAGACGACTACATGAACACAGAAAGGCAGTATAAATCATTTCAATATTCTTTGTTTAAAGTTAAACGCTTACTTTAGGGTTTGGTTAAGGCACTGCTGTTATGAATCAACATCTTGATCGCTGTGCTTCTTTTGTCCCATTTTTGAACGTGCAAAGAGGAAATGAGTTAGAGTGTCTGCCTTAGTCAAACCAATTGTGAGAGCAATACAAAAGAGTTTTATGCGATATACATATATCTATAAGCGTGCTATATGTATATACATATACTGAGAAATATAAAGTTAAATTTACTTTTTACCAACGGAATAACAATGGGTAAACAGGATTGTTTTCTCAGGGAATGAAGCCTCTGCCCAGTAAATGTTAGTGGAAGCTGAGGAAGGAGTAGGGGCCCACTTCGTCATAAGCAGAATCCCCCAAGAGTAATGGTATATAAAAAGGAATGTTACAGATGATTTAAAGATCCACTCGTATGTGGACATGAAGAAGAAAGCAGAAGAGAGAGATGAGTGTAGGTGCTATATACCATGGACCTGCCAGTAGGTAGTGTACTAAGAGAGAGAGAGAGAGAGACAGTAGGCAGTACATGCACTAAGATACAGAGAAAGATAGACTGAACTTACCGTATATGTTGTTGTTGTTATTTTTCTTTTCGACAAATTCATCGCTATCCATTGAGTTCATGATCTAGACTTTGGCTCATACAGTGAAGCATCTACTCACGACTTTGACCCACTGGCTCTAGTTCAGCTGGCCATCAGCATTTCTTTAAAGCTATTAATTCAAATAATCTAAAAATATTGGCTCAGATAAATTGGCTCACTAGTGAAACCGGGCAAATTATTAAAACTAAAGGAACCAGAGAACCAGTAGGCCTGTTATGTATTACAAATTAACAATAAAATTATTAGATTAGTCGTTCAGAAATTATATAGTAAATTATAAAGTCTAAATAGTCAAACTAGACGATAATCCAAGTAGGCTAAAATATTCTGATAACGATAGTGCCATTAAATTCGTTTTAGTCCTATCTGTCGTCTGAATACCGTCACTATATCATTCTCTAATCCCACACCTCTCTAGATATCACTACGATTACATATACTACCTATCGACAACAATTCAGGTAGTACCAGGAATGAGGCTTATATACGACTTCTAGGCCAGGAGTGCCCTGATAGGCTAGACTAGGCCTTCTAGGCTAGACTAGGCCTTCTAGGCCAGATTACATTTTCTATGACAAACTAAACCAGTCATGATCTAAGACAGGCAGCATAGGGCTTGAATGTGAATTGAGAGCTCGGGGAATTTTTCAAACTTTTTCGACCCCCCTGTAATATATTTGCTGCTCTCCATTTATCCAATATGTGCCCCTACACCTAAGAAATATTATGGCTAGGGGGCCACGGTTCCCCTACGCCCCCACCCCCACACTTTAACCACTGAGGCAGCCTATAGGCAGTGATACAGGCTGAGTCATTAGCTACAGCACAATTACACAAGTCTGAGTATTATCTTTTCTCGTTGACTACAGCTACGATGTTTGTTACGATGTGATTAATAACTAAAAATCATTTGATAGCTGCCCATGACTCCATTGCGACACTGTCACAGCTCTGTTAGTAATTCAGAAGAGCCATAGATACTATATCAATCAATCAATAAGAATTTAACGTCCGGTTCCTCGCCATAAGGCAATGTCAGGGACGTCTCTTGCAGACTCTCCACAAACAGGCGCCAAAGCAACACACGATGACGACTGAATACGCAGAGTCCACAAGAGAAATCGAGATCAAAATAGTGCACACACACACACACACACACATATATATATATACATCATATATTTATATATATATATATATATATATATATTATGTACAATATATATCTATATATATAATATATATATATATATATATATATATATATATATATATATATATATATATATACAGTAGTATAAAGAAGTCTATGGTAGAGCCGCTTCCTGCATAAGGATATGTAGAAACGAAATTCAAATCCAGACTATACCGTCAACGATGTCTTGTCCTCTGTCTCTCTCTCTCTCTCTCTCTCTCTCTCTCTTTCTTTCTAAGGGTTCTACCAAGTGGCAGATTCAAGGTGAGCATTCATAATTAGAGTTTGCTTTCAAGCTCCATAAAGAGAGAGTACTGCATACTCGTATTACGTGATAAATGATTAGGAGATAAGTGATAAAAAAACTGACAAATCTAAGGTTAACGTCAGTTTCCTCACTGGAAAGCGATGTCAGTGACGGGCGAGCCTAGGATTTGAACCCGCACATACTGATTCGCGATTATCTTAACGACTTCGCCACTGGCTCCAGCCAAAAGTGATAAGTGATAAGTGAATGGAAATGCTCAACAAGAATATTGGTAAAATGGTTTTGATTAAATGCTTCGAAATAGTTGATAAAGTTCGTAAAGCTAAGGTTAACGTCAGTTTCCTCACTTGATAGTGATGCCAGTGACGGGCGAGCCCAGAATTTGAACCCCGCACATACTAACAGAATACCGTTTCAATCCTAATAGGCTAAATTAAACTATTTTACAATATTTTAGGTAATATTACATCACCTGACGAAGACATAAATAGTGAGAGTTGCTCTCCAATATAAATTAAAACGTGGGAGTCAAGCCGTCAAGCCGATGTTGAAGACAGTTTCATCTCTGGAAAGCGATATCAGTATCGGGCAAGTCCAATATTTGAACCCATAGATACTAAGATTTGCACTCTAATATACATGTACCTAATATACAAAGTTACCTATTCAATCATATTACGCAAGTATCCAGTAGGTACATGTATATATGTCTAAATATCTTCAACTGCAGACTATCATTAGCGACATACTTAACTAGGCCCTATATTTGATAATGAAATGCGCATTAAATACTAATAAATTGATCCCAGTGAAATGTTTATAGGCCTATCATGACCCACCTTTTAACCTTCCTTATATAGGCCTAGTAATCTAGAAAGCGGGAACAGTGCAATTTCATATTCCATATGCATGCTAAGATTGAGATTGTAACTGTAAAGATTGATAAGTCCACAAAGCACTTAGGCTTATGTATACATATATACATGTAAGCCTATGCCCCGGATTTATCTGTCCTAAATATGATCGAGCATTAAGACCTCTCTGAAAGTATACTAATTATAAAGAGCTGAATCAATAGAACGATCGATTAGATCAGTAGCATTGGATCAGTATTTGACGGGTTCAAATCAAGAAATAATCTCGTCACTGACATGCTTTCGTGTTTTAAGAAACTTGCGCTAGTACGTCTAGCCTTATCCTTCTTCATATTTATTAACCTAACGCGTAATTATGAACACTAGATAGGACTAATACATGTAGAGATTTGCTTGTAACACTACGCTAACGACTCAATGCCTGTGCTAGCTTGCAGTCAGTGCATATGCACTGAGCGAGCAGGTATACACAGGTTGGATGACAATAGATAAGTGTGACTCATTACAACGGTCTAACACCTGTACAGCCTACTAACAATTAAATAGCGACTTTTTTATATATTCTTTACCCGTAACATTTTCTGGCCCTAATCATAACGCAAATCGTGTCAAAAACCCTACCTAATATATTATATGCCTTAAATCTAGTAAGTTTCATTTAATTATATTTAACAAAAGTTTGATTTATTAATATTTATCAAGAAAATGTGTCGTTGTTTAATTTTCAATTACACACACTCTCTCTCTCTCTCTCTCTCTCTTTCTCTTTCGCATCTCTGTCTCTCTCTCTCTCTCTCTCTCTCTCTCTCTCTCTCTCTCTCTCTCTCTTCCTCTCTCTTTCTCTTTATCTCTCTTTTCCTTTCTCTCACTCTGTCTCTCTCTCTCTCTCTCTGTCTTTCTCTCTCTCTCTCTCTCTCTCTCTCTCTCTATGACACTCTTTTTGTTAGTGTTTTGAATGGTAAGTTCCAAGGCAAGCGTCAACTTTTAGCCCTTTTGTAAACTTCGACAGGATAACTCTGTCGATCACATGTAAGAATTTTAGCCAAACCATGTTGTTTGTAGATTGAAAATATTGCGTGCTGGAATGGTTTCCCAACATTTTCCTCAGGTTCTGCTTGTAGCAGCATGGCCAAACACATGCAGTTCTTTCTCTCTCTCTCTCTCTCTCTCTCTCTCTTTCTCTCTTAGTGCACTGACTAATGGCAGGCCCATGGTATATTACTCTTATACATATTTCTATCCGCAGCATTCAGTATACGGTTGTTACACAGTAATCCTTATTGCCTGGACAAATCATAATTTATTATGACTAAATGTCACTCATAAATTTATTCTAATCAGCTTAAATTGTGTATACTGTAAAATTGTATATATTTATCTATACGTTTAATTGTATATACTTAAATTGTATATTCAATTCCATAGAGTGTTTGTTCCGTAACACATTGATACTTATAATTAGAACAAATTGCCTGGAGCCAGTGGCGATGTCGGTAAGATACCCGACCGCGGAGCAGTATGTGCGGAGTTCAAATCCTGAGCTCGCCCGTCACTGACATCGCTTTCGAGTGAGGAAACTGATGTTAACATTAGCATTAGCTGTTTAAAATGAGTTGAAATGACTTAATTAAGCTTCTTGCATCATTAAATCGCAATCGTTGTCAATAGATTGCTGTGAAAGAAATAAAACCAAACACTGAGATCTCTCTCATTCTTTTTATTTGTTTATTTTCTTTGAGTCAATCAATCAATAGGAATTTAACGTCCGCTTCCTCTCCATAAGGCAAAGTCAAGGAGGTAGCCACTCTGATCGATTGTGTAGCTCTCAAACGTTTGCAATTGAGGCTCAGTAATTTCTTCGCGTTTAGATAAAGCGGAAGCTCTGAAACCAAGTACTACTACTGAGACTGCGCTACGTCCTACTTGGACCCTGCAGTAGGCTTCAAGGTTAATTGACTCCACTTTGCTCTATCCTCAGCCAGATCACAGATGCTCTCATCTAATATGTTCAAATCCTGATTTATATCTTTGAGATCTTTATTTACTAATTTGATCCATGTTTGTTTATTTTGACAATCTCTTTGTTTTGTCTGAGATTTTTTATTCTCATTTAAAGCAAGTTTTACAGGTGCATTGTTCGGTAACCTAAGTAAATGTTCTATCCACTTTAGCCTTCGTGTTTTGATTGCAAGACTCCATTTTTTTCATTTGTTCTGATGTGTAAGTTATCGTTGCTTATAATGTGAGGGTGTTATATTTTTCTTAATAGACTTCTATGAAATATGTCAATTTCGTGTTCCTGTTTTGAAGTTAATGTCCATAGCTCACTATTATATAAGTAAACTGGCGTAATATAAGCATTGAATATATTTATTCTTGTTTTCATTGTTATTTTGCTATTTGTTAGTTTCATCTTGTATTTATTAAAAATAGCCATACACAATTGCTTTCTATGGATCATGTCTCTTTTAGTATCAAAGTAAGAACCTACATATTTGCATTTCTTCCATTCCTGATCATTTTTGTTTCCAACGGTATATTTTCTGTTTTATCTTGTGTTTAGTTTTAAATCTCTCTTATTCAGTTTATCACTGACTTCCTTTTGAATTTTGTCTGTTATGTTTTTGCATGTGCTTACATAATTATGCGATATTATCTGCAAACTGCTGATCAATATTTATACCAATTTCACTTTTTATGTTATAGTTATGTTCTATAATATGACTAGGAATTAATTCTTCATATGGTATATTTTCTTTGGAGTATGAGTGCTCTTCAATTTGGTTTGCTATTTGAATTTGGTTCTAATGTTTGTTTAAGCTATTTGCAAGGTAAAATGTGAAAGTACAGGGCTTAAGCAATCTCTTTGTGGTATTCCAATATTAGTTTCAAACTCATTTCCAATTACATCTTCATTTTTGGCTCTTAAAATTAGATCATCAATAAGAAGTTTTGTTATATGCAGTTCGTCCTGATCAACTATTTTACTTAAATCCTCTAATAATTTATTTCTATTGACAGTGTCAAATGCCTTACTCATGTCTAGAAGCGTGATTTCTATTTCTGAGTTTTTGTTTGTTACTGCTTTTTCGATAAGAAGTTTTAATGATAGGACGTGTTCAGTGGTAAACACAGTAAACCAAGTAAACCCACAATAACACAGCTTTTTATAAGATTATTACAGACAGACCTGTATGCCGAGATTTGTGGTCCTGGTTTGTGTATATACTTAAATTATATACAATGTCATGTATAGTAAATGCATATACACAGACGACTTGACTTGCAAATTATCAGATAAGATGAGGACAATAGCTGTGACCAGCTTTCAGATAAGTCAAAATTATTCATATGCTGTAGGTCCCTCGATCAATGAGTCAAGCAATCAATCAATCAGTAAGCCAATCAATCAGTAAGTCAATCTATCAATCAGTAAGTCATTCAATCAATCAGTAAGTCATTCAATCAATCGAGTGATTTCTGGATTTAGATTGTATATAGCCTTTGGACTGTTTTGCAGTTCGGATTGGTTTTGGTTCAGTAGTGCTCAATGTTGTCATTGAAGAGAGTAGCACAAACTGTTGTTAAGTATACTTCAATAATAATAAAGGTATAACATCCGTTTCCTCATCCACAGATGATATAAGGGACGTCCCCACAGCATAAATCATTTAACTTTCAGTATCATATAAAATTCCTTCCCAGTAAATTCAGTATCATATAAAATTCCTTCCCAGTCAAAGGTGACGAGGGCATTGGGGGCCCACCTCTTCATAACCAGAATCTCCCAAGAATAATGGTAAATAATGTTAGATGATTTAAAGATCCACTTAAGTGTGGAGATGAAAAGGAACACGGAAGACAAAAAGTATTGAGGTATTATATACCATGGACCTGCCAATGGGCAGTGCACTAAGAGAGAGAGAGAAAGAGAGAGAAGGAGATCATATAAAATATACAAGTACAGAAACTGATAAAACAAACGTGGAGTGAGCAAGAGCTCTCTATATTACAGATTTGTTCTAATTGTTTGACTTCGTTTATAGTCTTCTATATAGGCCTAGTGGAGTTACTCCATTTTCGACCTCTCTTATATCTCAACACACGAATATATGACCTGACGTCTAACTTCTCGTAGACCTGGTTGACATTTAAATGAATAACCTGACGCCAAATTCTCAGCGTTTGTGGTATTCATTATTAGACTAATTGATTAATTATCAGATTGGTCGGCAGACTGATTGACTGATTGAGTAAATGAGTGATTGGTTGATTGATTGATAGAATGAAGACTGATTGATTGACTGACGGATTGATTGATTAAATTTGGCAGCACACAAATGTTGCCTGAGATTCTCAGCTCAGCCTGTTCTACATACTGTAAGGGTAAAGTTAAACTTGACCTCGTCTATTGTATTCACAAGTGTATAAAATGCTAGGACATATAATGTAACTTATATTTATATGGAATATACTTTATACAAATACATATAGAATAGCTTTATTGCAGTACGTGCATACAATAATAATTGGCGCAAAGCTTTTGTTGTTCAGTTCAGCCAACCGAAGATTTTATAACAATAGTAGAGCAACACAATAACAGTCTACTGTACGCTGATAGATGTTCTACTGTACGCTGATAGAGGTTCTATTGTACGCTGATAGATGTTCTACAGTACGCTGATAGAGGTTCTATTGTACGCTGCTAGATGTTCTACTGTACGCTGATAAATGTTCTATTGTACGCTGATGGAGGTTCTATTGTACGCTGATAGATGTTCTACTGTACGCTGATAGAGGTTCTATTGTACGCTGATAGATGTTCTACTGTTCGCTGATAGAGGTTCTATTGTACGCTGATAGAGGTTCAACTGTACGCTGATAGATGTTCTACTGTACGCTGATAGAGGTTCTACTGTACGCTGATAGAGGTTCTAGTGTACGCTGATATGATGTATGCTACCTACATATTATTGCTAAGTCTTTTTGGTATATTTTATGTTTAGATTTATAAATAAAGTTTATGAATAATAATAATTTCTTAAAGAAATAACAATTATCAAATATAAACTATGTATTAATATATTAAGATCATATATTAATTGCATTATGCAGTCATTAAATTATTATATGTTAGACCTGTTGATAAAAATATGTTTTAGTCGTTTAAATGATTGTTTTCTGTGTTTTTGGTTGCTTGTTTTTTACCGCATAAGTTTCGGTAACAACTTCAATTTAAAGTAACATAGTGCCTACATGTTATTGCAAAGTTTTTTTTGGTAAAACGTAAGTTAAGATTTAAAAATAGAGTTTACATGAATAACTATAGCTTCTGAAAGAAATAGTAATTTGTAAATCAAAAGTTATTTTCCTGGAGAATAACTATTGTACTCTTTTTAGTTTGGTGCCAAAATATACCAACAAATCTTAACATTAACCAGTAAGCCCTATTCTAATTTAAAGTTGGCTCAGAAACTTAAACACACTGATAAGCCAAAAAATTCTAATAAAACGTCATCATCATCATCTTTCCTTGGATGCCAGTGTCCTAATCTGAGGCATGATGATACTGATAAAGAAAACAAAAAAATATGTTTTGATAAATTGACACTGACTGAACTGACTGACTGACTACATTTAGGAATCCGATTTAGGAATCAAAACTCTTTAGTCAGAAACTCAGAAATATTCTATTAGTACTGCATTTGTAATTTCTATAATCATAATTAGTTGTCTTGCTAAGGATACAATACAAACTACAAAAAGAAACTCAGTTGTTATTTTTAATATTTTAGGAAAAATGTGTTTTTGATATTTTGTGTTTTTTTGTTTTTTGGAGTTTTTTAATCGTTGTTTTAAAACACAAAAAAGGCTTTAAAAAACCATTTGTTTTAAAACAAGTTCACATCTCTAGCCTTGTCCTACGGCGGTTCCAACATTACACGCACATGTAGATCTACTTGTACTGTATACTGTAGATATTTTTTCTCCACTGAGGCAGAGAACACACAGTCATTGCACATTGCATATGCAAAATCAAAGAAATAAACAAAATGCGCATGCTCACTTCTCACTGCACATACATTGTCAAAGAAACACTCAAACTATAGCAAAATATAAATATTCTGGCCCATAAGCTTTCATACGCTTTTCTCTAACTGTTGCTCGGTGCAGTGAGTGGCCAAGAAAAGTAGCCAACATTTCTTTATTTATCGTTATAAAAAGTCAATGGTCAAGCTAGTGTTAACGTCAGTTTCCTCACTCGAAAGTAGTTATAGTTCGATTATCCCCTAAAGCAGACCACAAGCCTTCACATCCCCATAATAGTACCAACTGTATCATCTACGATACTTTTATCAATTTATTTTAAACTTAATTCGTATTTTAACAGCTTCGATCATTAGTGCGACCAAATGAATTGAATTTTACTTTTATGCATCTTTACTTTTTTACTTTTCGGTATTGATTGAGATCTCCAACTGGCGCGGAACCTGTAATTGTAGACATCTGATGTTTGCTTTGTGTGACTTATTTCATTGTCCTGAGTATAAAATACTAGTGACCTTACAGAGTGACAGAGAGAGAGAGAGAGAGAGAGAGAGAGAGAGAGAGAGAGAGAGAGAGGGAGAGAGAGAGAGGGAGAGAGAGAGAGGGAGAGAGAGAGAGAGGGAGTGAGTGAGTTAGTGAGTGAGTGAGCGAGTGAGTGAGTGAGTGAGTTAAGTGAGTTAGAGAGAAAGAGAGAGTAAGAAAGAGTGAGTGAAAGAATTAGAGAGCGAGAGAGACATAGAGAACGAGAGACAGAGAGATAGAGAGAGAAAGAGACAGAGAGCGAGACAGAGAGAAAGAAAGAGTGAGTGAGTAAAAGAGAGAGAGAGAGAAATAGAAAGCGAGAGAGAAATAGAGAACGAGAGAGAGAGAGAGAGAGAAGAAAAAATTACAAAGTCTTTCATAAAGATTACATATACACTGTATATATATATATATATATATATATATATATATATATATATATATAATATACAGCATGTATATATATACTGTATATATATATATACAGCATGAATATGTATACCTATATATACATGTATATATATATATATATATATATATATATATATATAACATGATATATATATATATATATATTATACATGTATATATATATACATGTTATATAGGTATGTAAGTATATATCCTCGTACATGCACATTATATACTATGTGTATGAGCCCTGACATCATCTTTGGATGAAGAAACGAACCTTAAACCTTTACTTTTATTATTATTATTATTTTATTATTATTATTACTGTATACATTTATAAACAGTTTATATATACGTGTAAATATATATGCATGTATATATAGATACATAAATATATATATATATATATATATATATATATATATATGTATATATATATACATGTATTTATATATATATATATATACGTGTTTAAGGGAGATAGGGGAGAAGGAAAGAAAGAGATGGGATTGAGAGAGGAAGAGACGAAGAGAGAGAGAGTGTGTGTTAGAGATTTGGAGAGAGAGTGAACTGGAGAGAATGAGAGGAAGTAAAGAGAACAATGTTGTTGCTCTTTTATAACTGGATTCACCTGTGTTGTCATGGCGCTACGTGTGTTAGCACATGGAAAACTGTAGAATGGAACCTGTCGCGAGGAGCCATCCGTGTGTTGTATAAACAACTGAAGCCATAGCTGGAGACAGTGGCGATGCCGGTAAGATTTTCGACCGCGGATCAGTATGTGCGGGGTTCAAATCCTGGGCTCGTCCGTTACTGATATCGCTTTCAAGTGAGGAAACTGACGTTAACATTAGCTTTACCAGAATCCTCTTGATATCCATGGCTAATTCTCGCTCTAAGTCTATTGAGTTCCTGTTCAGGTCCATACATAAAAGCTGATAGATTAGAACGCATCGTCTGAAAAGAACAGAAATTGAATGAAGCTGTAAAGCAAATGTTAACATCAGTTTCATCTCTCAAAGCGATATCAGCGATGGGTGGGCCAAGAATTTGAATACATGTTCACCGGTCTCTATCTTTTTGGATTGAAGAAACATTGTACCGTTTCATTAGCGAGACGCCGTAATACTTACTGTCAGTAGTAGAAGTACATAATAGTACATATGTTTATTTAGAGCAATACATATATTTATTTAAAAGTCTTTAACACCCACAAACAATTGTGAAAGCAGAGAAATCAACAGTTCAAAGTGTGATCAACATATGTAGCATTAAGCAGAAAATTTGCTCACTACGGCCATTAGAGTGGGTACTGAAGTACCCCATCGAGCTGACCACAGCAGTAAACCAAGAAAGAAAGAAATAGAAGAAAAACTAAAGTTTTCTCTTGAAAACATGTCGATATGATATTCGACCACGGATCGGTATGTGCGGGGTTCAAATCCTGGGCTCGCCCGTCACTGACATTGCTTTCGAGTGAGGAAACTGACGTTAACCTTAGCTTTACCAGTTTTATTAACCACTTAGAATGGTTGCCCACTTTGGAAAAGCTGAGTGATGACGGCTTTTATTGAAAACCCTCAATGTGTTGAAATGTTATTCTTAAATTTGTTAGCAATTTCATGGTGTTTCTATCTCAAGCACTGTGTTTCGTTTCCTACTTGTATTTTCCTTCTTTCTAGCGCAACATCTTCCCTGTCACAGTTGCTCTTTCGTCTAATATCTATCGCTCAAATTCAATCAATCGCATGGAAAATTAATTATTTGCGGATTGTAGGCTGTTTATAATCTTTTCAATCAACGTTATTGCCCGCTGTCGTGTCTCCGATAGCAAATGAAATATTTTAAACATGTTTTTAAGTTCGTTGTCCTATTTACTGGACTATTGTTCTGAGAGGAATTCTTGTACTAAACTGCTCTTTGCGGATTCCGCAGGAGAGATGCCTAATGGTACCTTCGATTTAGAATTGAATGGAACAATAAATATACGGAACTAGAACTAAAACTGAATGGAACTGTAATTTAGTGATTACAGATAGGTTTGATCTTTAATTTCGGTGCTATATTTTAATTCCATAACTATATTATATTCAGTTCCAAATGGAACTGAAATTATTTCCTATTACAATTGTTCGCGCTTTCTTAACTGCTGCAGGTTTTTACTTAGTATATTTGCAAAGCACATCTCCTAAAAGGTCTGGAATGTTTTCAAGATGATAATGCGGCATTTTAATTCAATGAATTTAGTACTGGCTGGAGCCAGTGGCGAAGTCGGTAAGATACTCGAACGCGGATCAGTAGGTATGGGTTCAAATCCTGGGCTCGCCCGTCACTGACATGGCTTTCGAGTGAGGAAACTGACGTTAACCTTAGCTTTACGAGCTTTTATCAAGTCCATTACCAAATAGGCAATCAAGTATAAGAGCGAGAATAAGGGAGAGTGGAAGAGAGAGAGAAAAGATAGAAAAGAGACAGAGAGAGTGAAAGAGAGAGAGAGAGAGTGAGAGTGAGAGAGAGAGAGAGAACGGAGACAGAATGAGTAAGAGATTTAAAGGAATTGGTTAATAAATCTAAAGAAATGAAAAGATGTTGAGAGATAGAGAGAAGATGAGGGTGTCATGTCATGTAATGTGATCATCCGTGTGTTCATCAATCTTTGGCTGGTTTCA
>CAJHZI010000907.1:1630000-1726408 GCA_905160935.1 Enchytraeus crypticus
GAGAAAACTGACGGTAACATTAGCTTTAGCTTTTAGTTTTATAGTTGTACAAATAACGTTTGCCTGATGTAGCTTTAATAATAGCTTACTGAAGTTACTGTTATCTGTGTATTTGTAGTATTAATTAGAATGAGTTTTGACTAATATACTGCATCAATTAAAAAATTAAACACGCATTATAGTGATTAGGTCAACTATGTTGATATCTATTACTTGTATTACCACATGTTTGAACCTTTTGGCAGTTTTGTCCGTTTTCTGAATTATAACCAGTCCAGTGAATGTTCGAGATTTTAGTCTCAGATCAGAGCGGCCTGGAATCGAACCCACGAGGGTTCAATTCACTTCAGTATCTGTCATTTAAAACTTCATGACGTTACCCCTAAGCCATTGAGACATTCAAAGTAAAAATTTGTCTACCAGTTAAGCTGCAAGTTAAGGATTAGTATCCATTAACCCAGTGTAACTAAGCTTCCAGGGGTGAGTCCATGACGTAAGTCCTTCCCTTGTTTCTTTAAAAGTGTGAGTTAACAACCAAGTTCAACTCTCTGCAGCCTTGTGCAAGCTCTCGTCGCGAAGACCAACTATGTTATAAGATTATAGCATAGCATAATGGTGATTTCTGTCTCATTTAACCGATTTTAGTTTTTGTTTTAGTTTTATTATCACTATCATTATCATAAACATTTTATTATCGTCAATATCATTATAAGGTAGGCCTATAATTTCCGTTATCATTATCATTATCATTATCATTATCATTATCATTATCATTATCATTATCATTATCATTATCATTATCATTATCATTATCATTATCATTATCATTATCATTATCATTATCATTATCATTATCATTATCATTATCATTATCATTATCATACATTTCATTCATTCTTATATCATCATTATCATTATCATATCATTATCATTATCATTATCATTCCATTATCATTATCATTATCATTATCATTATCATTATCATTATCATTATCATTATCATTATCATTATCATTATCATTATATATTAATGTTATTATCACTATTATTGTTATTATCATTATTATCATCATAATTATTTTAATATATTATTATTATTATTATTTGTTATTATTATTATTATTATTTGTTATTATTATTATTATTATTTTTATATATTATTATTATTATTATTTGTTATTATTATTATTTTTATTTTTATATATATTGTTATTATTATTATTTGCAATTATTATTATTGTTATTATTATTATTATTATTATTATTACAACTCTGTACTAGATAAGAATGTCCCACAGTCCAGTAGATCGAATGACCTCTTGGTATGGACTGAACTTCACAGCCCAGCGTGTTCCTGACCTCCCTCGTTACGTGACCCTGGGTTCAGGGAGAACAGAGGTCAGTCACGTGACCCTGGGGTCAGGGAGGTCAGAGGTGAGTCACGTGATCTCGTACGCCTCTGAGGCAGACGAGAGAGAGTGTCATGAGCTGGTGAGTGACTGTAGGGAGAGAGGAGAGAACGTGGGCGTGGCACAACTGATAGAAGAGGAAGAGCTTAAGTTCTTCTTCAAGTTTGTCTCTTTGTCTTCTATCTAATTCTATCTAATATAAAATCAGTTTTCAGCGTCCTTATGAAAGTCGGCTGAGCATAGATGTATGCATTTTCAATATTGGGCTTTTATTGTAACTGATGAACCTAAATGGTTACAAACTTTTAAATTCTAGAATATATAATGTTCAATGTACAAATTCTAAAACGTTCAACTATAATATCTTTAATTTTGGCAGTCTATAAATACCCGATATTAGCTTGATCGAGCTATATATAGACTTTATTTCACCAATACATGGTAGTTTCGAACAAAGATATAGAAAAAAGAAAGAAAAATAAACGAAAAGAAACAACACTTTGCATACAAGCACAGCTAAGCAATGCAAACCTAGTAGTTTACAAGTGACAGACAGAATCAAATCAACTCAATATTTCATTGATTAATTGATCAATTGATTAATTAATTGATAAATTAATTATTGACTGCTTGAATGAATGATCGATTGACTGAATGATCGATTAATTGATTGATTGCTTGCTTGCATGGTACAGAATGTGGGGCGCAGGTGTTTGAATTTTGATATAGAATGTGGGACTCAACCAGAGTTCATATCGAATCTGGCGGACATGAACGAAGGCATATATATATATATATATATATATATATATATATATATACATATATATATATATATATATATATATTAATATATATATACATGTAGTATAATATACGCATTATATACATGTGTATATATATATATATATATATAATTATTATATATATATAATACATGTATAATATATATATATATATATATATATATATATATATATATATATATATATATATATATATCCAATGCTAATAACGCTTGACTAATTACTGACCGATATTATCTGATTGATTTTGTTCAGGTTTTCTGTACCGTTCACAGTTAGGAAGGTGAAGGTCGACCAATCATCAGGTGATCTCGAAGCTATGGTTCTCATTCAACCCTCCGTGTACGCGAGGTTAGCGCAATAAAAGTGAATAAGCCCATGAGAAGTCAGTTTCTTCTCTCAAAAGTATTTGTGGCTCAGTGTGGAGGCGCTTTATACCCATCTCCTTCCGCCATAGGTCTAAATTTTGCCGTGTTTGCCTTGGATCTTGGACTTGCACTGTTTTGATCTCGCTTTCTCTTGTGGTCTTTTTACTCAGACGTCATCGTGTGGTGCTTGGCGCCTGTTTGTTTAGAGTCTAAAAAAGGCGTCCCTAACTTGCCTTATGGCGAGAAATCGGACGTTAAATCCTTACTGATTGATTGATTTATTTTTATTTAGCGGCATATCCGTTCCGAAGGTCCTGGGATCAATTCCCGGTAGAGCTGATCAGAGAGTAGAATCTCGGACATACACCTGACGTCTTGACGCCCTGACCTTGGCGTTAAAACCTCATTTTAAAAAATGTTTTTCTCGAAAGTGCTATCGGTGACGGGCGAGCCCAGGATTTGAACACCTCACATATTGATCCGCGGTCGAGTATCTTACCGACATCGCCACTGGCTCCAGCCTGTTGGAGACAGGAACGTGTCCAGAAGAGATTATTATAATGAAACAGACATTAATCTTAGACTGATCGGTTGATTTAAGATTTAATAATTTAATAGATTAATGAGAGATCGATTAATTTATTGATTAATTAACTGACTGATTCACTATCCATCACTAATAGTTGCTGTCTGAATGTGATTTAGAGAAATTTTGACTGATTTACAGATTGATTTATTGATTTATTGATTTATTTATTCAATGATTTATGCATTGATTTCTTGATGGATTGATTGATTGCAGAACAGTTGACACTTGTTTAGGTCACGTCAGGATCTACAGAAACGAATCCCTATCACGTGACCCTACTGTTTACGATGACCTACTTTCGCTGGCAGTGACCTTCACCTCTCAGCTTGACCTTGGCTACACTCGCTGCATGGCGACAGTTCCTGCCTGTATGCGAGAGCTGGTGGAGTCCCACAGACGTCAGGAATTCATCGTGGTGGCGACCATTCCTGGAGGAGTGAAGCTGAGCCACAGAGGCACCAGTGACGATCTCATCATGTGTAGGCTGCTCTCTCAGACACCTCGCCCCGTTAGATATCTATATACTTGTCTGTCTGTCTGTCAGTCTGTCTGGCTGTCTGTCTGTATGTGTGTATGTCTGTCTGTCTGTCTGTCTGTCTGCTTGTCTGTCTGTCTCTCTATCTGTCTGTCTCGCAAGATATCTGTCTGTTTGGCTGTCTGTCTTTCTGTCTGTCGGATTGTCTGTCTGTCTGTCTGTCTCTATCTATATCTCTCTCTCTCTCTATCTCTCTTTCTCTCTCTTTCTATATATATATATATATATATATATATATATATATATATATATATATATATATATATATATATATATAGAAAGAGAGAGAATCTCTATCTCACTATTATCGCTCTCCCTGTCTCTCTATCCGGTCTATCATATCACTGATATGTTTTAATACACAAAGGTTTTGAAGTTTTAAAGCAAGTGGTGGATATGGAGAATACACGCGTTATCGTTGCAGATAGTATTTGATTCGTGTAGCGCACGAAGATCTAATGTTAGACCGCGTGCATTAAAAGTTCGTTCGCCCCGTGTTGCAAACTGAGACACTAAAGAATAGACCAACCGTTAATTGCACGTGAAGTAAAAGGCAATAATGCAAAACTGAAGAATGGAACGGAACCATCTATGAAGCCATCTATATATATATATATATATATATATATATATATATATATATATATATATATATATATATTCTCGCAAGCTATAGGCTACATAAGGTGCATATAATATGAATAAGGCAAAACCTTTAGTGAAGGAGTTAACCCGTTGGTCTAAGGAGTGCTCAATACGGAGCGTGCAAATAGACTCTGAGTATGAATATGTACAATGACCCTTCCACTTGGGAGGACACGAGTTCGGTATATATATATATATATATATATATATATATATATATATATATATACAGTATATATACATGTATATATATATATGTGTATATATATATACAGTATACATATATATACACATGTATGTGTAATATATCTGAGCAGAGAAGAAGCTCTAGTGATATAGAAGCTCTCTGCGCCATGTTTGCTCTGGAAGGGAAGGAATTGATCCAGTCGTTAAAGGAAGGTGGAATGCTTCCACTTCCATTCCTGCCCAAACCCTACGTGTTCCAGCAGGGCCTTCAAGTCGTCGTCAGGCAAATGAAGTTCTTTGAATCCGAGGTGGCGTATCAAGTATGGAAAGATGCCGCTAGTAAAGGTCTATATCTTTTTCTTTGTCTCTCTATGTCTCTCCCACTCTTCTTTCTTTCTCTCTTAATCATTCTCTCTCTCTCTCTCTCTCTCTCTCTCTATATATATATATATATATATATATATATATATATATATATATATATATCTTTCTCTCTGCGTATCAAGTGTGGAAGAAACCGCTAGTAAAGGTGTTTGATTAAAAGTATTTCACTAATGTTTTCACTCTTTCTTTCGTACCTTCTTTCTCCCTTTCTCTCTCTCTCCCTCTCTGTCTTTCTCTCTCTCTCTTTCTCTCTCTCTCTGTCTCGCTATCTCTTTCTCTCTGGTTAGCCTTCATCTTCATCTCGTCAGTTGTCTCCCTCTATCTAGCTATCCATTTCTATATCTGTGTTTGACTGTCTGTGTCTCTCTTTATATTGTTAGTCCATATGCTTTCAATATTAGTACAGAGCGTGTGCGTGTATATCATTAAAACAGAGCGTGACTAATGAAGACATATTAGATATTGATTAATTTCAATTGTTTATTTATTCTATTGCTCAGGTTATTTATTGATTGACACATGACATAATTTCACATTTCTTCTATTAGTAAGAAACTACACTGGCTTCAAGTTTCGTAAAGAACAAAAGTCAGGATAGCTTCCTTAGCTCGCAAAACATTTAATTATGGAAAACCATCCTGTCTATCTCACCTTCTATCAATATATTAACCGTCTCGTAGTCTTTGCTCATCCACTAAAAATCTTGTATCACTGTAACAGACCTAAGATCTGCCATTGGCAGGCGCTTCTTCATGTTTTTCACGCCAAAAATTCAATTAGATTCAATTTTCAAAATAAGAAAACCAAAAAGGTTCATTCAACCCTGTAGAGTTCACATACACGACACCCAAATATGAAAATGCAACAGAAAAAACACAAACTAAATGTTAACTATCGTGAATTTAGAAAAAAATAAGATATATAATCAATCAATCAATCAATAACAATTTAACATCCGGTTCCTCACTGTAGGACAATGTCAGGGTTTCTCTTACAGACTCTGCACAAACAGGCGCCAAAGCATCACACGATGACGACTGAGTATACAAAGACCAAAAGAAAAGCGAGATCAAAACAGTGAAAGTCCAAGATCCAAGATAAGCGGGTCAAAATTTAGACCTATCGCGGAAAGAGATGGGTTTTAGCTTGCCAAGGAAAGTACCAGATAATGATATTATAACATAATGATAATAGTTGAACTCATGCATGCAAAATAGGCTGGGGTATAATTTTAAATTGAGAAGAAATAATGTTGGAGCAGAAAATAATATTTTTATTAATCATACATAATTACTGCTACTACTAATTAGGCCTTCCCCGTGTTGCGTCCCGGTTGTTTGAAGAATTGATCAACGGTGACTGCATGTATCGTAGAAAGCGACTAAAGCACCAAGATCCAAACCAGCGTCAGAAGGGCATTCGGTTGGTGAGCGCCTAGTCTTCAGAAATTGCTACAACATTGTTTGAAACGAATGGAAAAATAAAGGATTGACTATGAAATGGTATGGGACAAAGAGGAGTGGAGAGCGTCTATTCGTATCCCGACCCTAGTTAAACTAGGATTAAAGGGAAGATCATGACGCTGAAAGATGATGATGATGATGATGATGACGATGGCAACGACGACGACGACGACGACGACGGTGACAGTGACGATGATGACGATGATGACGATGATGATGATGATGATGACGATGATGATGATGATGACGATGACGATGACGACGACGATGATGATGATTGAGTAGGTCAGGGTTACGGACAGGACTAATGCGCCACGGTGGAGATGTTTCAGCTGATCATGCTGTCTGATCACTACTGTGTGACACTAGATAAAGATGATGATGATGATTGATTGATTGATTGACTAGGCCAGGGTTACGGACAGGACGAATGCGCCACGCTGGAGATGTTTCAGCTGATCATGCTGGCTGATCACTACTGTGTGGCGCTAGATGACGCTGAGACGGGAGATCTCGTAGGTCTGACGTTCATCGCTGACTCCTGGTACAACAGAAACCCCGACCAGCGCCACGGTGACACCAGCATCTTCCTCACCGAGAAGTACCGGGGCCGTGGCCTAGGCCCTGAGGCCACGCACATAGGTGGGTCTCTGTTTCGATATCTGTCTGTCTGTCTGTGTGTCTCTGTCTCTCTCTTTCTAGATCTATGTCTCTGCTTCTCTCTCCATCTCAATGTCTTTCTCTCTCTCTCTCTCTCTCTCGCTCTGTTTCTCTCTCTCTCTTTCTCTCTCTCTCTCTCTTGATCTATGTCTCTAATTATCTCTCTGTCTCTCGCTCTGTCACTCAACATGTACATCTCTCTCTCTATCTATCTCTCTCTATCTATCTCCTCTCTCTCTCTTTCTGTCTCTCTCTCTATGTCTCTCTATCTCTCTCTCTCTCTCTCTATCCCTCTCTAACTCTCTCTCTCTCTCTCTATCTTTCTCTCTCTATCAATCTCCCTCTCTCTATCTCTCTCTCTATCAATCTCCCTTTCTCTCTATCTCTCTCTCTCTCTCTCTCTCTCTCTCTCTCTCTCTCTATCTATCTATCTCTGTCCGTTTCAGTGCATATATTCTCACTGAAGAACATCAGGATCACGACTTTCAGGCCATCTAACTTATCCCAGTAGGTTCGGAAAAATTGAGAATTCAACAAAACGACAACTGCTAGTGTTCGCAAGAGAAATCTATGCCGTTATGATAGTGAAAAGACTTGTAGCCACGTGTTGATGATTTCTGTGTTTTAGACCAATTGGTCGTTCATACTCCAGACTTGCAGAGTTCTAGTCGCTACACCGATTGTGGCATTATACCATCAGGCCAATTGACCTACAATATCCATTCAGCACCATTGTAGTATTTTGCATAGATTGGTTCTTTAAAGGCCTATCTATGTGTATTGATTGATTGATAGATTGATCAGACTGTTTTTATATCTAGGCCTATATGATTATGAAGTTGTATCTACAGTAAGTCTACACGTATGATGACTTCATGATGGTGAAATATTTTTATTTTTTATACTTAGAATGGATCAATAGCGCAGTGGTTAGAGTCGTTAGGTAACGTTATGAAATTTTAAATGACAGATCCTGAGGTAAATTGATCCTGGAGTGTTATTTATCGTCCGTGTTATATTTAATTTTAATTTTTAGAAGTGTGGTCTGGGTGAATTGATCTGTAGTGATGTGTGCTGTGGGGACGTCCCTGACATCATCCCTGGAAGAGGAAACGGACGTTAAACTTTTAATATTATTATGTATTCAATATTCTAAAAAATAAAATACGAAACGGAGCTTAAATAAGCAGATATATATAACGTATATATATAAGATAACATGTACCACAGATAAGCATATAGGCCTATCACAGAGCATATAAATCAGATAGTTTAGCAGATAATATATAGCAGATAACATATAGCAGAAAATATATAACGTACACGCGGCAGATTGTCTGCGGTTGCCCTATTCTGCAGTGGTCCAACCACACCCGAGCACAACACGGGGGCCGAGCACAACACGACTAAAGGCAGGAGCTGAGGATGGCAAGAGGGGACCCACCTCACCATGAAATATTTTCCTCCAGGATTAAAAGGTAATTAATCCACCTAACTGAGGAAGGCAACGGGAAACCACCTCAGAAGATATATTTTTCCCATGCTATACGCTACATAAGGTATGGATAAGGCATAGACTTCGTGAAGGGATTAACTTGTTGATCTAAGGAGTTCTCTTATGGCGCGAAAAAGTAGACTTTGAGTATGAATATGTACCTTGAACCTGCCACTTGGCAGAGCACTGAAGAGAAATACATAACAGATAATGTATAACAGATAATGTATAACAGATAATGTATAACAGATAATGTATAACAGATAATGTATAACAGATAATGTATAACAGATAATGTATAACAGATAATGTATAACAGATAATGTATAACAGATAATATATAACAAATAATATATAACAGATAACATACATAACAGATAGTTTAGCAGATAACATACGACAGATAATAACGGATAGTTGTATTGTTGTCACAGGGCTGTTGTTATTGAGACAGCTTGGCTACACAGCGACACTCAACGACACGCTGCTGAGTAACTCTCAGATGTTCAAGGCGCTCAAGAGAAGCCCCCTTCCCCCAGTGGCTGTGGGCGTGGTGCCTGATGGGACGTACACCTCGGGTAGAGGCTGGGACGATCAGGTGATCATAGTAGTCGTTCTTTCCTTCTCTCTCTCTCTCTCTCTCTCTCTCTCTCTCTCTCTCTCTATATATATATATATATATATATATATATATATATATATCTTCAGTGCACTGCCGAGTGGCAGGTTCAAGGTACATATTCACATTCAAAGTCTGCTTTCTCGTTCAATAAGAGCACTCTTTAGAGAAAAAGTTCACTTCACAAATATGGGATTGACTGATGATATGATGTAGGACAGAGAGGATTTGAGACAGTCTATTCGTATCCCGACCCTGGTTGAACTGGGATTCAAAGGAGAGGATGATGATGATGATTGTAAAATAATAAGAATAATAATAATTAACCAATAGTCTACATGTATAAGTACACGACCGCACGTTGTTCTGAGCAGGTTCTGTTGTTGGCAGACTACAGCAACTCTGATGAACTCGTCCAGAACTTTGTGGAGGCCGCTGAGAAGAGTCTCTCGAGAATAAAGAACGCGTCAAAACTGTGAACAATTATACTTTAGTTATGCATTGTACTGTTGCACTGTCTTGTACTGTTGTACTGCATTGTACTGTTGTACTGCATTGTACTGTTGTACTGCAATGTACTGCATTGTTCTGTTGTACTGCATTGTACTGTTGTACTGCAATGTACTACATTCTACTGTTGTACTGCATTGTACTGTTGTACTGCAATGTACTGCATTGTACTGTTGTACTGCATTGTACTATTATATCAATGAATCAGTAAGAATTTAACGCCCGTTTCCTCATTGGTCGGTTGTACTACATCGTACTGTTATGCTATGTTGTACTGCTGTACTAGACTTGTTTTATATTTCAATGTCTTGAACTGGTATAGGCCTACTTTAAAAATACTGCAGTGCTGTAAGCCACCATTGTATTGCATTGGCCCTAGTAGGTTCGAGAAAATTGAGAATTGAGCCTACGGACAAATGCATGTGTTCGTAAAAGGCGACTGACGCAGATATAACAGTGAAGAGACTTGTAGCCACGTGGTGATGATTTCTGTGTTTTAGACCAATTAATTGATCACACTCCAGACTTGTAGAGTTCTAGTCGTTACACCGAAAGTGGCATTATACCATCAGGCTACTTGACCTTTACTGTCCATTCAGCACTACTGAGGCATTTAGCATATAGAGGCGCTTATAAAAAGACTTACTATTATTATAAACTTAATAGAGGAGACATTTATTCCCAGACATCATCCCTGGATAAGGAAACGGACGTTAAACCTTTATTATTATTATTATTTGAAAATATCTTACCCCGGTGTAAAGAATCTGGGGTTTGATAAAAACGATTCGAGCAATACGTGCTGAATCGCCGCCCGGCTACTCGAGGTCATCAATCGGCTTAAAAGAATTGTTGAAGCAGACTGCATTAAATCTTTGCAAAGTCATGGAAAGCCTTTGCCAAAGAAAAGAGGTCTCTCGCTTATCGCCGATTTGCTCTGCGATAAGTCTGCCTATGCCATTAATAAAGTCAACTCCTTCGGGATTCATCGGGCCCATGGTTTCAATGGCCACCTTAATAACTTCATTATTATTATTATTATTATTATTATTATTATTATTTATTAAACAATGCTGTATAAATGGATGAGTAAGATGTAGAGAGTAGGAGTTCAGTTTCTAGAGAAATGTAAGGTAAAATGCTGAAATACTAGGCCTAACAGCTGACAAGGACACATTCATCTCGTACTAACACAGTGATAAATACAAGTGAGGTGAAACAGGGGAACTGCGTTCTTCTAGCTCACATTTTTCTGAGGTCAGTTTCCCTGCTCGGGGCCCATATTAGATACTAGTTGACCTGCAAATACATTACGGGCGGCTCAAAATATTCTGCCATTCCGCTAGCTCTCAATTCCCACTTTAACCACTGTACTACCATGAACTCAATTTCGACATTAACCACTGCACTAACTTGAGCTCAATTCCCACTTTAACCACTGTACTAACATGAGCTCAATTCCCACTATAACAACTGTACTAACATGAGCTCAATTCCCACTTTAACCACTTTACTAACACGAGCTCAATTCCCACTTTAACCACTATACTAACATGAGCTCAATTCCTGGAAACTCGACAGAAGATATACTCTCCGATACTGACTGGACACGTGCAGTTTACGGTTGATCTATTCTACAGATATAGTATACTACGGATAACTACAATGAACAATTTAACTGCCGTTTCATCGGTACAAAACAGTACAATAGATAATTTAGCTAAGCAGCCAAATGATACAAGTGCTTCGTATTAAAAGTGCTGGAAATCATCAGGGACGATAACTGGTACACTGTAGCCTATATTACCAGACGTTCAATGGAAAACCAAATACAACTCAAAACAGCTTAATTATATCTAGTGGTTATAATTAATCAATGCTTGTTCCATACAGTGCAGAGTGGTGTATTCAGTATGCAAGTGAGTGCATATATATGTGTGTGTATGTATGTGTGTATGTGTGTGTGTTTGTGTGAGTGTTTGTGTGCGTGATCAATGAATCAATGGGAAAGACAGAGAGATAGAGAGAGATATATAGAGAGAGAGACACAGACATTCAGAGAGATAAAGAGAGAGAGAAAGAAAAAGAGAAAGAAAGGAAGAGAGAAGAGAGAGAGACATACACAGCAGAGAGAGAGAGAGAGAGAGACACAGAGAAAGAGAGAGAGAGAGTGCTAAAGTCATGTCAAATCATGTATTATCTATTATAATTATCGCCGTTATTCGCTATTTGCAAGAACGATTTTTCTTAGACTCAACACTTGATTTACTTTCTTTATTCTTTCGCTTATCCTTCAATCCATCTTTTTTGTTCTCAGTTTTCAACACCTCCGCCGCAAACAGAACCTGAAAATATCCATGGCGCAAAATTGATCTATCACTCGATCATTTAATCACTCAATCAACTAATCAATCAATTAATCAATCAATTAAACTATCAATCAATTAATCAATCAATTAAGCAGCAGAAATTTTAATAAATACTGTTCAATACAAGTTGCTACATCAGCACCAGCGCTGGGTCAACTAGCCTGGTGTTACACAGGTGTGAGCGTGGTGGTACACAGGTGTGAGCGTGGTGGTACACAGGTGTGAGCCTGGTGGTACACAGGTGTTAGCCTGGTGGTACACAGGTGTGAGCCTGGTGGTATGCAGGTATGAGCCTGGTGGTACACAGGTGTGAGCCTGGTGGTACACAGGTGTTAGCCTGGTGGTACACAGGTGTGAGCCTGGTGGTACACAGGTGTTAAATATGCAACTCACAGTGTCTCTTTAAAACGAGAGCATCAACTTGCGTCAAACAAATACCAAACAATTGAATATATCAGCTTTGTCATATTAAGCGTAGTAATGAGAAAATAAAGAAAACTCAAACTAACTGCATATGTATTAACTGAAATTTATCTTATGGCGAGCATAAGCAACAAGCTCATTACTGTACTTACGAGAGAGCAAATCACTTCCGTAGAAACTCCATTACTTATCAATCAAATTGTTTACCTTTATTATTTTGTAACTAGGCTTCGGCGTCATGAGTGCCTAGGTTACAGAAATTACTACAATAATTTCTATAATAAATGGAAAATTAGAAGATCTATTCGAATCCCGACCCTAGTTAACTGGGATTCAAGGGAAGAAGAAAGAAATGGTGATGATGATGATGATGATGTAATAATAACAATGACAATGATTATAGTAATAATAGTAGTACTAGTAAAAATAATAATAATAATAATAATAATAATAATAAAGATTTAACGTCTGTTTACTCATACAACGATGATGTTAGAGATGCCCTGCCCCCCTTCATAAGTCACTAGAAAACGAAGCAATCACACATTATAAGTATTTTGTATATGAAGTCTGGAATGAGTGTTGCTGGATAGCGTAAAGTTCCACTCATATGTAGAAATTTTTACTAGTTTAGATATTAATTTAAATGTAATTGTTATTCAGCTAATGATTACAATTGAACTCTTCCTGTAAAGTAGTCTCGAAGACCGAGTTCGGCCATGACACTGCTATATAAGTTTTCGTCGTTAATAATAATAATAATAATATAAATAACAACAAACACACAACAGACTGGTGTACTGACCGCTTGAGCCCAGCCAGCCAGTGGACCCCACAAGTTTCTAAATCCTTCACCTGCAACAAGAGTTACTATATAACAAGCACTTAGTGGCTAAAAACTACAACCTCAGTTCATTAAGCGCCTCTCACTCGGAGTGTTCCTTCGGATTCTTCATCCTCAGCAGACAATATATCTTTATATTTGATAATGTTGGCAATTTGGCAATGTCTCTGCCTCGTAATGCTTTCTGTTACGTTACTGTTGGATGGAGCCAGTGGCGATGTCGGTAAGATACTCGACCGCGGATCAGATGGCCTATGTGCGGGGTCAAATCCTGGGCTCGCCCGTCACTGACATCGCTTTCGAGTGAGGAAACTGACGTTAACATTAGCTTTACCAGATTTCTATCGCGGAAGACTGGATTGTTACTGTTATTGTTGTTGTTAAATTACACCTTATCTTCTGGTTTCGTTTTCAAATCATTGATGAAACTATAACAATATTTATTACATTTATTATTAAACTTACAATTAATTTTCGATGATGATCTATTTTATTATTAAATTAAATTAATTATTAAAATATGTCTTTTAAATGTGCATAGCGAATAATTACAATTCAGGTGGCACTGAAATGAAGCAGAAGACTAAGAAAATGAGTAAACAACATACAAAAAACTTCACAAAATTCAGAAACAAACAGAAAGAAGGAAAGAAAGAAGAAATTGAGATGCAAGACAAAAAGTTAGAGATATAGACAAAGAGAGAGAGAGAGAAGGAGAGAGATATTGACAGATATTGAGAGAGAGAAAGAGATATTAAGAGAGAGATATTGAGACAAAGAGAGAGAGAATGACAACGAGAGATAGAGAGAGAGAGAGAGAGAGAGAGAGCGTAAGGCAGAAAGAGAGCGAGAGAAAAAGAGACAGAGGATAGAGACAAAGAGGAAGAGAGAGTCAGAGAGTGGAACAGAGAGAGAGAGAGAGGGACAGAGAGAAAGAGACAATGGAAAAGAAAAAGAGAGAGAGAGAGGGAGGCAGAGCGAGGCAGAGTTGAACACAATCAGAGAGAGAAAGCGAAAGAGAGAGACAGGAGTGGAAAAGACAGAGAGACAGAGAGAGCTAGAGTATATTGAGTACCTATACGCTTGTAGCTGGTGTCAGTCAGTGACTTGGCACTGATCATGTTGTACTGTCTCGCTGCTATCTGTTGTATGTGAGTGTCTACAGGCACTACGTCCAGCTTATCCAGTGACATCAGGCAAATGCAGTCTGCTACCTACATGTACAAACACACATACACACAAACATAAAACAAGACTGTCAAATACTCAACTAATAAGACAAAATCTGACGGCAAATATCGTCTTTACCAACACCGTTAATAATAACAATAATAACACTAGTCAAATAATAATAGCAATAAATTAAATATTATTTTTTTAAATCATCATCATCATCATCCCTTAAATCCCCGTTTAACCAGGGTCGGGATACGAATAGACTATTTTCCATTCGTTTACGTTTTTGCAGCAATTCTGGAGACTAGGCGCTCATCAACTGAATGCCCTTTCTGACATTAGATTATTTGTTTATATAATTAATAAATATATAATATATTTGTTTAACAATATGTTAATAAATATCATTATTATAAATATTATTTGTTTAATTATATATTATTTAAATTAATTGTTAATTATAAACTGAACAAGACTCAACTAGTAATAAAAACTATCAGCATCGTCATCGTCGTTGTCGTCTTCGAATTGTGATGTTAACAAAATCGACAGAAAATATGAGACCCCGGATCTATCAATTAATGACTGTCAGTAATTAACTAACGACCGCCATCAATTAACTAATGACTGTCATCAATTAACTGATGACTGTCATCAATTAAATAACGACTGTTAGCAAATAATTAGATGTATTATAATATAGATAAATATCATTTGGAATAGAAAGAAGAACTGGACGGGTCAAGTCCTGTGATGGAATGGTTTACTAATGAGGTAACTGAGGGAAGAATGGATAGAAAAAAAGGCTAGAGGAAGGCCGAGACATGGGATGCTCAATCATTTGACTATTAATTTGTACTTGTATGACGAAAAAAGCAGGGTATTACAATAACAAATATATGAGAAATTATATGCCATGAACCAGTGCACCAAGAGAGAGCGATCAATTAATTAAGATCAATTAATTAATACATAATTAGATATATAGATAAATCAAAACAGAAAATGAGTAATAGATCAGACCTTGGGTCCTACTCCAGCTAGACTGATGAGAGCTGATCTACATTCTTCGTATGTTCTCTCTCTCCAGTGGCACAGACATTCTAATGATCTACACGCACTCTCTGACCCTGCTGCACTCTCTGACCCAACTGCACACTCCGACCCAGCTGCACTCTCTGACCCTGCTGCACTCTCTAACCCAACTGCACTCTCTGACCCAGCTGCTACCTCTGACCCTAATGAAGCAAAGGTACTCTCCGACTTTAACGCCATTAATGATGACCTTGTTGCACGCTTTGACTTTGGTGCACTCTCTGACCTTGCACTCTCTGTTTTAACTGCAAAGTCTGTCTTTTCAGTAAACTCTAGCTTTTGTGCACTCCCTGACCTCATTGCACTATCTGACCTCTTTGCACTCCCTGCAGTCAATGTGTTCAAACACCAACACACAGGCCGACCATGCTGACCTTCAACCTTCATAAGTAGGTTACGATGACCTACATCAGCAGCAAGAGGATCGCTTTTGCTTGCAGGAAGTGGGTCATACTGACCCACTTGCCTGAACCATGTGTGAGGATGAGAGATAATAGACTGCGCTGATTGTTGGATGTAGCGTGCGCGGTAACCGAACCCTAAATCTCGCAGCGTGGGTTCAACATCAGGCTCAGACAGGCGCCTGATCGTGGGAAAAGAGTGGTAAGCGTTACCATCTACCTGTGAAAACACACAGCATGTTGTTCAGATTCGTTCGAAGAAGAAGATCAGATACCGCCTTACTTCTGATCATAAACTATGTCAACTTGCGATCATTGTTCATGATATCATGATTTAAAATAAATTTTCAAGCTAAAGTTTCGACTCTATAGTTTGCCACAAGTGAGATCAGACAGTAAAGTCAGAAATGAGAGAGTACTAGAGTGAGAGAAAAAGGGACAAAAACAGCATCAGACATTAAGAGATATAAAGTGAGCAAGAGAAGTAGAGACAGAGATATAGCGAGACAGAGGGAAGCCAGAAGAAGTACAGTGAGAAGAGCCGAGATTGAAAGATAGATGCAGAGAGACAGAGAGAGATATAGAGAGGCAAAAACTGGGACACAGAGATTGGGAGAAGGATACATCGAACATTCAAAGAGACACACAGATAGAAAGACCTCAGTGATGAATTGACCAAACTGCTGACAGAGTTTGCAGATCATGGACGTGATGCGGGAGATGTTGTTGTTGGAGGAACAGATGAAGGAGAAGAGAGTTTCCACAGGATCCTGTCTCAACAGTCTGATGCCCTGAGGCAAGCACGCTCTCATCTCACTGAACCGCTCATCTACACACAGCAAACAACTCACTGAACCGCTCATCTACACACAGCGAGTAACTCACTGAACCGCTCATCTGCACACAACAAATGACTCACAAAACCGCTCATCTACACAAAACGAATAACTCACTGAACCGCTCATCTACACACAGCGAATAACTCACTGAACCGCTCATCTGCACACAACTAATAACTCACTGAACCACTCATCTACACACAGAGAATAACTCACTGAACCGCTCATCTGCACACAACTAATAACTCACTGAACCACTCATCTACACACAGCGAGTAACTCACTGAACCGCTCATCTACACACAACGAACAACTCACTAAACCGCTCATCTACACACAGCGAGTAACTCACTGAACCGCTCATCTACATACAGCGAATAACTCACTGAACCGCTCATCAACACACAGCGACACACATAATAATAACTCACTGAACAGCTCATCTACACACAGCGACACACAATAATAATAACTCACTGAACAGCTCATCTACACACAGCGACACACAATAATAATAACTCACTGAACAGCTCATCTACACACAGTGACACACAATAATAATAATTCACTGAACCGATAAAATACTACACAATTTGATACCATATACTCTAAAGTTTTAATTGTTTCTCAGCCTAGGGCAATGTCAGGCATCCAGCATCATATGAATAATACAATACAATGAAAAAATTAAATTCTTGCAGAAAGATCGATGGGCAGATATATAGGCAGATAAATGGATAGCTTTCTTTAATTTATTTGAAAATATATTTAATTAAAAATATAGCTGCTACATTAATTAATCGATTGATAGATTAATGTAGATTGATCAATTATTTTTCCTAATTGAAAAGCTGACTATTGATCGGTACACAGATAGGTGTGTGTGTCTATACATATATCATATATATATATATATATATATATATATATATATATATATATATATATATATATATATATATATATAAATGACATAGATCATGTTAATATTGCATTGATCAAGCAATTAGAAGGTTGAGATACCACTCTTGGACCACTGGTAATAGAGCTCATTAAGGTCATAGTTCAGCTGAAAGTAATCCTTCAGCATTGCCGCATAGGGATCAGTGTTTATAATATCATCTGCAACCTATAAATGTAAACAAGTGATTAATGCTAAAATTATCATCTGCCACCTATAAATGTAAACAAGTGATTAACATGTTTCTCGTCACCTTTTTTACAAACACAGTTAAGTTAAAATAGATACAACTACAACTATTATATAAATATCTTCTTCCAATTATGTCTCCGGATGCTCTTTTCATGATCAGACAGGCACAATTTAGGATTTCTCTAGGGCATAAATGTGATGCAGGGATTTTCCCGCTCATAACTTCAGACAATGAAACTGAAAGTAAATTCATATAGTGTTTCTTTACTTCTTGTTGTGCATCATCAGAAATTGTATAAAATTAATTTAATTTTCTAAGTTACTATACCCATATTATTACACATGTATTGAAACGTAGAATTCGGGGATTGATGAAAAATGGCTAACACAAAAGTATGTGTTCAATCTCTGTCCAGGTCTTCAAGTTTAAAAGAACTGCTGAAGCAGATAGGCTCCAGAATTTTGTTATAACATTTTCAAAAGTTATCCAGACCCAAGTTAAACTGGAAATCAAAGTTAAGAAGATCACGCTGACTATGATGATGATGATGATATTCTTTGTAGGTATATGTGCCTGGGACTTTCTAGCTTACAGAATACTGACAGATTAAATAAAAAGAAAACGTTCCTAAGTCTGTCATTATTCTAGGCTTAAGTAAGCCTAGAATAATGACAGACTTAGGAACGTTTTCTTTTTCTCATAGGGTGATTGATAGGTGGAGCTCTTTGAGTGAGACGGTTGTGAATGCGGTGTCTGTGAATAGTTTTAAAAACATGCTGGATGTTGCAGTCATGTATGATTAGGGAATGATATAGACCCTTGGCTTTCTTCCCTTTTTCCTGCCACCTAGGTGAGAAGAAAGAATGAAATAATGAGTGATGGTAGCAGTCCTGATAAATTCCGGTAAAACTTACAATTCAGAGATAGAGAGAGAGAAGTAAGTTTAATTTCAAATTTCAAATGATTAACAACAGAAGTATAATCAGCTACAAGTAAATACAATCTGAATACAACAATTATAAGTATTAAAAAAAAAAAAAATTTTCCGTATAACCAGTCCAGTGAATGTCCGAGATTTTACTCTCAGATCAGCATGACCGGGATTCGAACCCACAAGGGTTCAATTCACCTCAGGATCTGTCATTTAAAACTTCATGACGTTACCCCTACGAAATAAGTAACTCAAACATAGAAATAAGTAAATCAAACATAGAAATAAGTAAATCAAACATAGAAATAAGTAAATCAAACATAGAAATAAGTAAATCAAACATAGAAATAAGTAAATCAAACATAGAAATAAGTAAATAAAACATAGAAATAAGTAAATCAAACATAGAAATAAGTAAATCAAACATAGAAATAAGTAAATCAAACATAGAAATAAGTAAATCAAACATAGAAATAAGTAAATCAAACATAAGGCGCATAAAATTGAAATAAACATAATGAATGATGCAATTAACTAATCTAAAACAAGCCCAATACTATTCAATTGGTCCCTAGTGAGAGCATTGCTCTATCTAGCTAGTCGCTGAATCAATCAATTAGCGACAGACCTGTTTGGAGTCAGGTGGTGGATACACTGTATAGTTGAGTCTCTCATCTGACTGTGAGAGTCTCCAAACTATGCCGTTCATCACTCCCATATACTCCCCAGGTCCACTCTCTCTCCATCTATCAATCAATCAGCTAGTCTCTTTACCTGGATTATTTTTTTAAACTAGAATAAAACGACGCTATTGGTCAGTTTAAACATTCTGGGTAATTTGTTTCTCTCGCATCAAGACTGCAAGAACATTTTAGTTGCGTAGGTGGACTTTCAAGTATCGCTTGTAAAGTAAGGGGTGGTTATTGAAAGTCACAGATATAACTTGTAAGAGGAGGAAGACTTCAAAGTACCAGCAGTAAAGAAAGGATATCCATGAATCAATCAGTCAATGCAATCAATCACATAACCACTCACTCAATCAAACAAACAATCAATTAAACAGTCAATCACCCAAACAATCAATCATTTTATCAATCAAACAATCTGTCAGTCTAACAATCAGTTAGTCAATAAATCAGTTAATAATTCAAACAACCAATTTATCAACCATTCAACTACGTGACAAATCAATCAATTAATTAGTACTGATTTAATGATCAGTTCCTTACCCGCTGAAGGTCTAATAAACATCTCAATCTAATAATCTCTCCAATTTAAACCGAGAAAGCTAAACTATTATCAAACTAAAGCATACAAGCTAATGGATAAAGGTTACATGAAGACTTAACCTTTGCGATGAGAGCTTTAACTTATTGGTAAACTTGAAGAGAGCAAGAAGCCATACTGTGAGCAGGAGAATAATCAATTAAATAGCAGGAGATATTATCAATTAAATATCTATCACTGGACTGTACGAAAAGGAGAGAGGGATAGAGAGAAAGAGATAGATAGAACCGGGTAAAGCTAAGGCGTTGTAAGTGATGGGCGAGCCCAGGATTTGAACCCTGCACATACTGATCCGTGGACGAGTATCTTACTGACTTCGCCACTGGCTCTAGCCAGAGAGAGAGAGAGAAAGAGAAGGACAGAGAGAGAGGGAGAAACAATGTTTACGAGTGTAACCTAGAACAACCTGAAAGACTGGCCACTGGTTAGCACAGCTGCAAGGTTTAGCTCAGCTCTGCTACAGACTAAACGTCCCACAGCTAGTGTCATTTTCTTCATTTATCACAAAATACAAAATAATAATATACCAAATCTATATGACCTAATAAGACAGCTTAACACTTATTACGGATCAGTATGTGTGATGTTCAAATCCTTGGCTCACCCATTACTGACATTGCTTTCGAGTGAGGAAACTGACGTTAACCAGTTTTTAACAATATCAATTTATTACAATAATATATCATTTTATTTGAGTTAACATTCTGATTAAAAATGATTTACTGGTCAACATAAGTCTATCAATAGTAAATCGTCAATATAAATTAACAAATAAAACTAACAGTAAAGTCAGGTCAAGGTAAAGAAGACTAGGAAGTATAGGAAAAACATACTTAGAAATATTACAAATATAATACTTAATACTGAAAACAGATAAATTCAAATAGAAGCATTCAGTATTACTACATACATAAAGTATTTAATGATATCCTTGGCCAAATCAGCCACAAATTTCATAAAATTATATATTAAGAGAAAAAAATGACAATAACAACAAAAAGAACAAATTGCAATGATGAAGTGCAATTCAGAAGCAGTAGATTCTGAGTAAAATTGCATAAATTTTGGAATTAATAATTTATCTTCTCAACTGAATGAAATCTATAACTGATATACAGACTCAGCCAAAGTCAAAACCATGACCCACCTAAAGAACATTTTTCATAACTTCTTATATAAAGTATCTTTGCCTTGTGAATTTGAATGACAAATCCTACTCCAATTCTACATTTTTCTTCAAATTATATAGATTTATGCAGAACACCCATTTTACACATTATGTTATTTATGTTATGCCTTATGTTATTTAATTGATCAGATATAATAATTTTTCATTACAACACTCTTACTGAAAAGGACCGCTTGGTCATCTTAGGAGTTGGAACCGGAATAGTCATAGAGATTTACGTTATACGTTAGGTACAAAAATTTTGATAAATTTCATTAGGATGTCATATTTTGGCGCAGTCTGTGTATAAGCGTCAAATTTGTACAAAGATATAGGAGTCTAACACAGGAGTTCAAATTCAAAGCGTTTAACACAGTGAACATAATCACTAAATAGTACATACATATTGCTGTTAAGTCAATACGTCTAAAATCCTTCAAAAACGCCTAAATCACAGAGAAAGAGAAACTTTTTAAGAGTTCAGTCAAGGCTAAAAAGTGTGTATCCAAGGAAGCGTCTGGTATCCCAGCCAGTCAATGCAATGAAAATATAGGCCTGCTTTTCAGCAGTTAGATATAAGAATTTGAATTTCTTTAAATTCAATGTTTACTTTCACCGCTCTGACCTTGACCTATCAACAACAGCTGATTGTAATCTTTTTCTTTCTCCTGACGTAAAGAATAGGAACGATTGAAAATCAGATTATACGAAAAATCTTCCAAATTATATGTCTCCAGGGGCGGATCCAGGAATTTTTTAAGGGGTGCCCGAAATTTTTTTTTAGAATGTACCCCGCATTCTTCGGGACATGTGACGCAACCAGTCAAATTTCAGTGGGGTGGGGCTCAAACTTTTTTCACTACTGCGTTTAGCTCATAGAGTGAGTGTATCCCCGTATCTTACCCCCTCCCACCAGCTAATACATTTACTAAAATCAGGGGAAAACCTAAACTCCTACATTTGTTTTGGAAAAAGTAGGTTAATTTTTTTCTCCTATGAAGAAACTCTGCAGATCTCGACGAATTGCAAAAGTGACCTAATTTTGGCGGTATTGAGGGGGGGCTTAAGCCCCTCCCAGCCAAGGCTGTTTGCACAACTGCTCTGGGACAGAGATCACATTTTTAATTGCACCCTTTTCCAACCAATGCAGTGGTTCAAATGAAAATTGAGAGCTAGTCAGTCAAACGTTCATTATATTTCAGGCTCACTTCCATTATACAGGGCTCCTAGTATATCCTAGAAAAAATCGAGCTTTTGGAACTGAGTTCCCTCTCGAACCCCCCCCCCCCCTAACCACCGCCCTTACTAACATATTTACACATCGAAATTGCCACCATAGAAACAATGAAAATCTGGTTTAAAATATTTTTTTGGCGGACCTAAGGGGAGGGGCCGGCACCCCGGATCCGCCACTGTATGTCTCTCATTGTTAGGTGCCTCTTTCTATTTGAGTATTATAAGGCTTTAAAAATTTTCATATAAATTTGGTTAATATCAAGACGCCATAGTTTATTTTACGTTGTTTATCATTACCAAATTTGAGAGAATTACATAGAGAATTGTAATTTGCGTTTTATGTACGTCTGAAGATACGCTGCAGGGTTGTGTGGGGTTTGTCTTTAAGGCCAAAAATTGTTGGAATTTTCTTTAGATTTGCTGTCCAGGTGCTCCTAGCAAGCTGCCCCCGAGATCTGGAATTCTTTTCCTTACACTCGAGATTTGCGCACTCAATCTTCCCCACAATCATTATACAGCCTACTCATATATATATATATATATATATACTCATATATATTATATATATATATATATATTTATATATATATTATATATATATATAGTATATATATATATATATATATATATATATATATATATATGAGTAATATTATATATAAAATATATATATATATATATAATATATATATATTATATATATTATATATATATTATATATATATATTATATATAGATGACGTCCCTGACATCATACTAGTATGAGAAAACGGACGTTAAACTTTTATTATTATTATTGACGTCCCTGACATCATCCTTGTATGAGGAAACGGAAGTTAAACCTTTATTTAAACCTTTATTATTATTATTATATATAGCGATAGTCATTCCTTAAAAGTAGAAAAACTTCTTTCTCCTGTGCATTTTTTTTGTCATTAAGCAGAGGATTATTTTGAGAACAATTTCTACATTTTGGAACGTGCACTGTAAATCCATGTCAACGTTAGCAGACATCACCACTGGCTCCAGCCAGTGGTGATGTCGGTAAGATACTCGACCGCGGTTCATTATGTGCGGGGTTCAAATCTTGGGGTAACCCGTCACTGACATCGCTTTCGATTGAGGAAACTGACGTTAACATTAGCTTTACCAGCTTTAATAACAAACAATTTTAATTCTCGCTGCCGGTTGCTGGATAAATCTTTTTGACACTGCTGTTAATGATCCACTTTCATGACCGAAACAATTATGAGAGTAAAGCACTGACAAAATGAAGCAGTTCTTTTGCCAGAGTGTCTTCGCAATCAGTCGGATACTTGTGTAGAAATCGTGAGGATGCTCACCTAATCTCATCAGTGGATAAATTCTCAAGATTCACTAAAAATTCCAAATTTTGGTTGAGCTCTTTGTTCGCTGCCAAACGTCGTGACAGCTCATTTCGAAGTTTATCAAGTATTTACAAGAAGACGTGAGTTTTGAATCGAACAGATTCTACGATAATTTATAGTAAGGTTATAGAATAACATTGTAAACTAACAAAAGAATAATTAGCTATTATAATTTAATCGCCTAAAAATTAACAATCACAACTATCGCACAAAATTGCAACTCAAATGGCACGATGAGAGATTACCAAAAAGCCTGACAAAAATAAGTCTTCGGGTAAGAGTGATTGTATGGCTCCAGCCAGTGGTGATGTCAGTAAGATACTCGACCGCGGTTCAGTATGTGCGGGGTTCAAATCTAGAGCTCGCTGACTGGGCTTAAAGTTAATACGTGGGAATGTATAAGATTTTTCCGCTGTTGCATTCAGATATAATTTCAGTGACACTATTGCTTTGGTAGCTCTGACTTACAAAAAGTCTTGTTCCATAGCAAAGCCAGGATTTTGGATTTAAAAAGCTGGTAAAGCTAATATTAACGCCAATTTTCTCACTCGAAAGCGACGTCAGTGACGGGCGAGGAGTTCAGGATTTGAACCCCGCACATACTGATCCGCGGTCGAATATCATACCGACATCGCCACTGGCTCCAACCAACTTTGGATTTAAGTGACAGCATAATAGATCCAATGCTATGAGTATTCAGACATCCGTCTCATCTCAGCTTCCTCTGGATTTTCCCGAGATCGGATCAATCTGTGGGCAGCGGCGTCAGCCAATCGTCTCGCCTCGGTTTCTTCGGGAGTTTCCTGTAATCGGCGTAATCTGTGGGCCTGAGCGTCCGCCGCACGCCTTGCCTCAGCTTCCTCAGGGGTTTCCCGAGATCGGATCAATCTGTGGGCAGCGGCGTCGGCCAATCGTCTCGCCTCGGCTTCGTCGGGAGTTTCTTGCAGTCGACGTAATCTATGGGCCTGAGCGTCTGCCGCACGCCGTGCAGCAGAACATTCTGGTGGTTCTTGGGACCGTCGTTTTCTCTGTATTTCATTTAAGGCATTCGGGGATTGCCTTGCTTTCCATCGTTGTTGTCGTAGGCGGTTCAAGCGTAATCTGCGTTCTTCTTTAGATTCCATTGTAATGTGATTGCAGCGTGAAATTTCCGCAAAGTCTGCAAGGTAAACAGCTTGTTAGTGTACAACAAGTAATAATCAATTAACGGAACCTGGATTAGAACCCTAAAGTTTTACAATCCTAAGGCGAACATTCTACTAATGAACCATACGGCTCTCAAGAAATTTGATATATACAACTATACTTACATACAAATGTTAGGAATATCTTTCAATTTCTTGAAGAGTTAAAAAACAAAGTTAGTTACATAATGCTGTGAAATAAAGTGGGAATATTGATATTAATTGAACTGAACCTGGAGTTCAACACTAAACAATGTACCATATGCCTTGCAAGAAGGTAACCTCAACAAATGTCATATCAATATACGTATGTACAGATGTTAGGAATGTTAATTTCTAAAAACAAAATAAAAGAGAAATAAAATAAATAAATAATTTTAATAAAAGTTACAGATATAGAAAGTAATACTACAAGTATATTGTGCAGAATTAAATTTAATAAAATTGATCATGAGCTAATATTAAGACGAATAGTGCACACAAATTAAGCAAGAAGCTATTTTGATATAAGAAACATTGAATTTTATTTATGTAACATACGCTTCTTAAAAAACCGATCTAAAAAATTTATAATAGGAGCGCGTAAGTAAAAATGTTATGAATAGCTTTTCATGGATAAAAAATTGAAAAAATAAATAACTAATTAAAATATTAAATATATAAACAAAGGTTCTGACTTAGCTTTTGCAATTAAAAATCATTTGACTTTTGCTTATGCTTCCCCAAAATCATTTGACATGGCTTTTATTTTTTTTTTCGGCTTTTGATACTTGCAATGTTCAACTGACCTAATTTAAAAACAACGTAACTATAGATGAATTCAATCGCCATTTTTCATTATTACTGATATAATGTACATATATACATATATAAAAAACTCAACTCTGAATAATATCGCCATCATCATCATCGTCATCTCGTGAAGCATAGTTAGCAGGGTAGGGGTAGGGATATGAAGAGACGTTTTTCCATTCGTTTTAGAACATTTTGTAGCAATTTCAGGAGCCCAGGTGCTCACCAACCCAATAACCTTTGTGATGTAGGTTTGGATCCTAGTGCGTTGTTATACTTTTTATTAATACTCTAGATGTCGTAGTAATACCGTCTAAGAAAGTATGGAGCACTGTATATACAGATAAAAATACCAGATTATGTGATTGATTGCATTGACTGATTGATTCATGGATATCCTTTCTTTACTTCTGGTACTTTGAAGTCTTCCTCCTCTTACAAGTTATATCTGTGACTTTCAATAACCACCCCTTACTTTACAAGCGATACTTGAAAATCCACCTACGCAACTAAAACGTTCTTGCAGTCTTGATGCGAGAGAAACAAATTACCCAGAATGCATAATACCAGAGTGCAATCGTTTGCAGAACAATAGTAATTAGAAGAACAGATCATCTAAAACACTATCATTAGAAATCCTTTGTTATTAATTAATCATTTAGAAGGACTAAAGGGTTCGTACATTACTCAAATTATTAACAATTATTAATATTATTTTATATTCACAAGATAATGTCAATGAAAAAACATTGATTAACGGCAGTTGTTAAAATATTACTTGTATATAGCACAAGTAAATAGTACTTATAAATAGTACTTGTAAATAGTACTTGTAAATAGTACTTGTAAATAGTACTTGTAAATAGTACTTGTAAATAATACTTATAAACAATACTTGTAAAATAGTACTTGTAATAGTACTTGCAAAATAGTACTTGTAAACAGTACTAGTAAAATAGTACTTCTAAACAATACGTGTATATAGTACTTGTAAATAGTACTTGTAAACAATACTTGTAAAATAGTACTTGTAAATAGTACTTGTAAAATAGTACTTGTAAACAGTACTAGTAAAATAGTACTTCTAAACAATACGTGTAAATAGTACTTGTAAATAGTACTTGTAAACAATACTTGTAAAATAGTACTTGTAAATAGTACTTGTAAAATAGTACTTGTAAACAGTACTAGTAAAATAGTACTTCTAAACAATACGTGTATATAGTACTTGTAAATAGTACTTGTAAACAATACTTGTAAAATAGTACTTGTAAACAATACTTGTAAAATAGTACTTGTAAACAATACTTGTATATAGTACTTGTAAATAGTACTTGTAAATAATACTTATAAAATATTACTTGTAAACAATACTAGTAAAACATTACTTGTAAATAATACTTGTAAATAGTACTTGTAAACAATACTTGTAAATAGTACTTGTAAATAGTAATTGTAAATAGTACTTGCAAATATTACTTGAAAATAGTACAAGTAAATAGTACTTATAAATAATACTAGTACATAGTACTTATAAATAGTACTTGTATATAGTACTTGTAAATAATACTAGTAAATATTACTTGTAAGCACCTGAATTCAGAGAGGATGTGACTTCTGTATTTCTTGACACAACTGAACTGGGGACTGCGCAAATATACAAATATTTAACGATAAATATATATATATATATATATATATATATGCATGTATATCATGAGCCTATAAATATTATATATATATAATATATATAATATATATATATATATATAATATATATATATATATATATATATATATAGATATATATATATATATATAATAGAAATAATGGAAAACATTGAAGAAGCAATAAAAATTGGAGGTAAACTTACGAAAGATGTAAGATTTGCCAATGATCAAGGCAGTGTACTAACATTATTCATGCTATACAATGAGAAATAGTCTAAACCTTAGGTGTAGGGCCTATAATATTACTGCATTTGCATCATCATAGGGGGTCTCGTTTTTAGAATCTCACTAGGGCCCCAGATAATGTAAATCAGGTCCTATATACTGTATATGGGCTTGCATACATACACTCATAAACACCTATAAACCCTAGAAATCCAAATATTGGCACGAAACATTAACAATTTATCAACTCGATGTAATCTTTTATAATACTTATCAAGCCTATTCTTAAAAGCATTCACTGACTCTGCCTCTACTACATACTGAGGTCACACGTTCCATATATTGACAACTCTCTGACTGAAAAATTTCTTCTAATCTCTAATCTGGGCCTAACCTTTATATTTTGAACCTACGTTCCTTTGTTCTAGCATGGTCAGATAATTTGACAAATTCTCTGTACACTATATTGTCAAAACTTTAGATTATTTTAAACATTTGAATTAAATTCCCTCTTGTATACCTATACTATAAACTGTTCAGACCTAAGACATTTAATAATAGCGTTGCTTTATTCTAGTTCCAAAATAAAACCTGGTAAAGAAAGGGTTCACCTAAACCAAAATTTAAACTAATATGCTCAGGGAGTTTTAACACGTAACATTACACTAGCACAATAGCACAGGTACTAAAGGGTTCTTACCCTCATTCAAATGTTCGTCTACGTGTTTCTTTAGAAGCTCAAACTCACTGAAGACGATTTGACACACAGGACATTTGTTGAGCTGAGAGTGGCTGTCTGGAGCTTCTACATAAACGAATTAGATCTAATCAAAGAACCAAAACAGTAATAGTAGAATCAAGTCTATTTTAGTTAATATAAAATTATTTTCTTGCATATTGCCTCAAAAACAAATCTTTAACGGTCAGGGGCGGATCCAGGAATTTTTTAAGGGGGGGCCCGAAATTTTTTTGTAGTACATTTTTTGCATATGCCTCGCTTTCTTCGGGACATGTGACTCAACCAGACAAATTTCTGTGTGAGGGGAGGGGCTCAAAATTTATTCTTCACTACTGAATTCGGCTCATAGAGTGAGTGTGTCCCCTTAACTTACCCCCCCCCGCTTATACCCGTACTAAAGTCAGGGGAATACATAAAATCCTACATTTGTTTTGGAAAAAGTAAGTTAATTTTGTCACCTCTGAAGATCTCGACGAATTGGTGCAAAAGTGACCTAATTTTAGTGGTGGTGGGGGGGGCTTAACCCCTCCCATCCAAGGCTGTTTGCACCACTGCTACGGGACAGAGTTCACATTTTTTACATACACCCTTTTTTCCTCCACTGCATAGGTTCAAGTGAAAATTGAGAGCTAGTGAAACGATCAACATTTTTTGGACCTCCTTCCATCATACAGAGCTCCTAGTAGCCTATATCCTAGAAACTAGACAAAAATTGAGCTATTATAAATGAGTTCCTTGTCGTACCCCCCCCCCTCCCGGGCCCCCTAACCACTGCCATTGCTAACATATTTACACATCGAAATTGCCTTAGAAACAATGAAACCATACCCTGTCATACCCTCCACTCCGGCCCCCCCTAACCACTGCCATTATCAACATATTTACACATTGAAATTGCCTTAGAAACAATGAAACTATAACCTGTCATACCCTCTACCCCGCCCCCCCCCCCCTAACCACTGCCATTAATAACATATTTACACTTCGAAATTGACATAGAAACAATGAAAATATAGTTTAAAATTTTTTATCAGCGGACCTAAGGGGGGGGGCCGGGCCCTCTGGGCCCCCCCTGGATCCGCCACTTTTAACGGTATCACAATGCCTAAAAAATGACATTGCTAATATGGATGACAACTGTCATCTTTGAAACCACCTTCAAAACATCTGGAAAAATTAAACTCTAACTTTCAAATAATTAATTACACAATTGCAGGCGAGGTTTAGTACATTGGTACAGCATGTACGTAGTAAACAAAGTTAAGCAATGTTGGACTTAGTTAGAACTGGAATGGATGGCTATATTGGAAGATCAAGTGCTGACATGTCGATCCAATGGTATTGGAAGATTATTCTTATATTTTTTCCAGCAGCAATCGATGCCCTATCAAATGCAAAGATTAATAATAATAATATAAAATAAAAAAACAGCAACTAAACAAGGAAACTTTGTTGCAAGTCATGATTAAATACAAATGTATAAAAAATGTCATTCTTTACGTAGACTTCCTGATACACGTGCAAAGCAAAAAAAAGAATTTCACAACTTCGCAAGTAAATTATTAATTTTCAACGCAAAATTGACTAAAGGGTGCAAAACAATTTTGTGCTCTTACTGTAATATTTCAATGTATTAATATAACAAATCACAAAACAATTACTCCAATGTATTATTATAATTTTGACTGAAACTATATTTATATCTAAATATTCCCTAGAATTGTGAGAAATAAACACGCACGAACAATCCCAACGAAGTTGATATTTGAGAAAGCCGAGGACCTGATACTTGACTCTCAGGTTCAGGTTGTGCAAAGCTCTGGATGAATTCTTCAGCACACAACTGACTGCTTGAAGGTAAAGATGAACTGAACTCGCGTGATATTTCTGGCTTAACATGCTCAGATTTACAAGTCTCCCATGATATTTCTGGCTTAACATCCTCCGGTTTACAACTGAACTGATCTGACGTATCAGTGATAAACTCAAGCGTAGCAGTTGCTTCAGAAGCAAACTCTTTAACTTCACATTTTATGATAGGTTCACTTTCACGTAGTTCTGCTGAACAATTTTCATCAAGAGATGACTGCGTAGTCAGAACTTCATTCACATCACAGACACTCGACTGTTCGGTATTCATCTTAAGTGCTCCTGACACTTAATCACTGTTCTGAGCGTTTGAATTAAGTCACCGGTCATCAACAAATGGATACAACTGGCCTATGCATTGCATAATTTAACTTTTGAAATCAAACAAAACAATCATAACATTCATAAAATATAGCACTGAATATCTATAATGATATCCAATATTGCTGTGATCATAAATACCTTCAATATAAAAAATATAAAAATGGGTGTTTAGCATTATTTACAAATATACACAACCAAAGTATAATTGTCACCGCAGCTATGACATAACAGCAAAGAGTGCTACTGTCATCCTTGTCAACATGCCTCATGTGTTACATGCCTCAGACGTTACAAATTGTCAACCATTGATTCTTGATAGTAATAATCAAAAGTTTTCATAATTATGCTGCACAATATGTGATTCCTTCGACGCCATTTTCGGGTGAGGGAGAACAAAATATAATTAGCCTAATGGTTATGATTAATATAAGACACTTGTTAACTCCTTACAACAGCGATTTTTTAAATCGAATTAAAGAAATAGTGATAAAATCTCATAAATTAGAATTCTCATAAAATCTCTTTTTATGAAGTAAACCGGTAGCGAAATTATGTCAATGAAAATTGGGTCATGGTGAAAAATTAGATAAGTAAATAAACGATTGTTGTTGTTGCTATGTTGCTATATTCGCATTTTCGATCAAAATGCTATTTGATTTGCTAAAAAATTAACTGCAACCGTAGTTTAATAAAAGGATATTTACAATGATAACTACAAAAAAAGTTGAGAGTAAAGTTGAGAGTAGGGGAACGTCATGAACTTTTAAATGACAGATCCTGAGGTGAATTGAACTCTCGTGGGTTCGAATCCCAGAAGCCCTGATCTGAGAGTAAAATCTCAGACTTTCACTGGACTGATTTTGCAGAAAATAGTCTAAATTGCCTAACGGTTAAAACATGTGGTATTAAAGGTGATAGATATCAACATAGTTGATCATTTCACTATAATGCGTGTTTACATTTTTTACTTTGAGACTTGACCGAACTTACATGTAGCTGTCACAATGAAACACGCATTATAGTGAAATGATCAACTACATGTATGTTGATATCTATCACTTTTTTCATTCACTTGCTGAAGGCTCTTTAATATTTGCACAAGTTCAGGGATGTTATTTCTAAAATTAAATTTTCTAGGACACACTATATTACTTGGCACAAATTACTCTTTAAATAATTATTTGAAATATCATTTTAAATTTCTGTGGGTGCCGATAGCTTAGTGGGTCTAACTTGTAGATTATTGATTTAAGTTAATCAAGTTTGACTATTTGTAAAACATTACATAGGCTATATTCCAGAATACTGTTGATCGCCGTGATCCTATGAGCTTTTCTATCCATGAAACGGCATAATAGTTGTCTAAAATCTTGAAGTAGTTAGAAGTTAGCTACTTTTATGACAATGCTTATCTAAATAATCTGGCAACTGCTTTGCCACATTGCAGTACGGTGAATGTTAACTGCAGTTAGACTGGAAATCAGCAGTAATTTAAGTATGGAATGCAGGCCTGTAAACTATTAAAAACTATTGCGGCCAAACCAAATGCGTATTCTATTAGAACTAAGGGCGCGCATTATGTGCAGACATTTAAAGCGATGAGATAGTTCCATGTAGTTTTGTACGCTTAGGATGCGAAGACCTTGGCTTTGGGCTCAAGCATCAATGGTGCCTTCAGGCAAGTGGGTCCTTACACCTGCAGGAGAAATACACCGTGCACCAGTGAAAACAGAGCTGAATCGATGCGAAAGTTATTAGCAGAGTTAACTTATTCATTTAGCGTAATTTGATATTAATTTGTAAAGTAATAAAATACAATCAAAATAAAATAACAAAGCGCCTCTCATTACAGATGTCATTCTCTGTCTCTCACACTTTAAGCGGCCTCTCTGTATCAATGACAGTTGATCACGTATTGATATTTAGCGCTAGTTTCCCCAGCATCAACAACAACATCTTCAGAGACGCATGATAAACGATTATTACTTACAGCTCAAAATACGCCATGCTTTTACATATAAGACACTACGAAACCGTGGGACCTGATATCTTACGAAACATCTTAAATTCGGTTAATTTAAAGTTTTAGGATTATGATTCATCATTTGAAACTGCGATTTGGAGGCCCGGCGTAGCTGTCAAAGGCGAGGGGAGGTTCCGGATTTATTCTACTCTTATATACTCGACCGCGGATAAGTATGTGCGGGGTTCAAATCCTGGGCTCGCCCGTCACTAACATCGCTTTCGAGTGAAGAAACTGACGTTAACCTTAGCTTTACTTTTTTGTTCAATTAGCTCAATTAGTCAATTAGTTCAATTAGCTCCCCACCAATCAGCTCACCGCTGCGTTCCTGCGTCATTCCAGCAGCACCAGGCTGCTGTTGATGTAGCAGTGGCAGCACCAGGCTGCTGTTGATGTAGCATAGCAGCACCAGGCTGCTGTTGATGTAGCATAGCAGCACCAGGCTGCTGTTGATGTAGCAGTAGCAGCACCAGGCTGCTGTTGATGTAGCAGTGGCAGCACCAGGCTGCTGTTGATGTAGCAGTGGCAGCACCAGGCTGCTGTTGATGTAGCAGTGGCGGACCAAACAGCTGCTGATCAGATCTCGTGAGAGCTCTAACGAGAGGCTGTTTCCGAGCATTGATCTCCAGACTGGACGGACGGTTGACGTGGAACAGTGAGAGCAGGTCAGCAGTGGGTTGAGCGTAACCATCCTGCGGCGGCTGAGCGGTGGAGGTGTCAGGACGCAGAAGAACCTGAGGGATCAACCCAACCGGTGAGCCGATCGGGTTCTGCAGCGTGCGACCCATGACCATCCACGTGGATCGCCTTACAGCGGAGTCACCCCTCGCAGTGGCCAGGCTCGAGAACTGAGGCCCTGCCCCTCGCAGAGGTATGTGGGTCGAGGAGTGCGGTGGTGGCAGGGAGCCAGATGATCCTGTTGGTAAACACGATACACTGTATCTGAGGTCTCCACGCCTACATCGTCTTCTTCTGTTCCATATGAAAATGCCCTGACGACCTTGATTATCGTTTCAATCTTGCTCCTCATGCTGTCCATGATGGTCTTCAGCACCGAGCTGTTCATGATGATCTTCAGCACCGTTCCGTTCATGATGATCTTCAGCACCGTGTTGTTCATGATGTTCTTCAGCACCATATTGTTCATGATGATCTTCAGCAACATGTTGTTCATGATGATCTTCAGCACCGTGTTGTTCATGATGATCTACCCATGCTGTTCATGATGATCTTTAGCACCGTGATGTTCATGATGATCTTCATCACCGAACTGTTCACGATGATCTCCAGTACCATGCTGTTCATGATCAGCACAGTGTTGTTCATGATGTTGGTGGGCGCCATGTTGTTCAAGGTGATCTTTAGCACCATGCTGACTAGGATCACTGCCATGGGCATCAAATCTCTCGACGTCTACTACCTCTCCCTCCACTGACGTTTCATTGTGCTGGATACTATCATGAACATGATGATCTTGTACGTGCTCGACGTAGTCAAGTACGTCTTCATCAAGCAGTTCATCTGAAACCATCACTCCTTCCATCAGCACGTCACTTTCTGCTTCATCATCAGCAGTAGCAGTCAGGTCATGAGGAGGATAGTTAAGCTGGTTAAGCTAAGGTTAACGTCAATTTCCTCACTCGAAAGTGATGCCAGTGACGGGCGAGCCCAGGATTTGAACCCCGCACCATCTGATCCGCGATCGAGTATCTTACCGACTTGGCCACTGGCTCCAGCCAGTGTTCAAATGTCATTAAATTTGAAGCTATACAGAAATATTTACCACACTCATTGAATGAATGATGTCAATGCTAACAGTGTGCATTCATCCAATGTATCTTAAGGTCCGTTCTAGTAGTACTCTTATAATCACAATCTGTGCAACTGAAGCATGCTACTTTCTCATGAACAAATTTCTTGTGCTTTGTAAGATATGAATTCGTTGCAAATTTGTAACCACATTGTTCGCATGGATATGATTTTTCTCCACAATGAACAGCTTTCAAATGTATGTTTAAAGAACTCTTCCGTGAAAATTCTTTGAGACATTGCTCACATGAATATGGTTTTTCTCCACCATGAACAGCTGACAAGTGCAGCTTTAGAGAACCCTTCTGTGAACATTTATATTCACATTGCTCACATGAATAGGGTTTTTCTTCACTATGAAGAGTTTTCAAATGTGTCTCTAGAGAACTCTTCCGTGCAAATTTGTGATCACATTGATCACAGGAATAAGGTTTTTCTACACAATGAACTTCTCTCTTGTGCAGCTCTAAGGACTTTCTGTGTGAACATTTGAACTCACACTGTTCACACGAATAAGGTTTTACTCCACAATGGCCACTTCTACAGTGTCTCTTTAGAGAATTTTTTGATGATAATTTCTGATTACACTGACTACATGTGTAGAGGTTTTCCCCACCATGAACTGTTCTACAGTGTAGCTCTAGATAATTCTTACATGAACACTTATAATCACATTGCTCACACGAGTAGGGTTTTTCTCCACAATGAACAGCTGTCCAGTGAAGCTTAAGGCTCTGATTTGTAGAGAATTTCTTATCACAAGAAGAACATTTAAAAGACTTTTCTAAATGTTCATAATATCTTTGACCGTGTACCGAGCGTAGGTGTCGATTAAGATGACCCTTTATAGCAAAGCTAATATCACAATGTGGACATTTGTGAATATTAAGCTCTAAGTGAACAGTAAAGGCATGTCTCTCAATACTATCAGCATAATTTGAGCTGTAACTACACTTGTCACACTTATATTTCTTTTCATTTCCATGCAAAAGTTTAATATGTAAAGTTAGAACTCTCTTCATATTGAATGATTTACTACACTGAGTACAACTATGCACCCTTTTGTTGTCATGTGTGCGCTGTATATGGTCTTTCAAGTATTTTCTCTTCATGAATGTTTTATTACACTGAGTACAATGAAACTGACTGTCACTCAACTGTTTACACTGTGTACTTGACTTCACTTGATCTGTTTCGATGAAAGCTACCTTACACTGAGAATATTTGTCACTTTGTGCAGGATCCGATTCACTTGACGACTCCTTTGTACAGGAATTTATCACACCTGAAATATCAAATAATAAAAACCAATACAAGTAAAACTACAAAATGGGCTTTGACAAATACTAGAGATGATACCGTTTCTAAACATAAACAATTATATAGTGAAAATGACATTCAGACTCGGGCTGATTTCAATTAATAGCACGACACACATATGACTACTGTAGAGACATACTTTTGCATTAGTACGACTATAGTTCAGGAACACTCTCAAACTCATACATTTATATTTCACACAATGGTATATCGCAATGCGATTCACAGTGATAATTGTGTGTTTATGTGTGTGTTTGTGTACTTACACGCATACACACATAAACACACACACACTCACACATTTGGATCAGCATGCATACACTCGTAAACACCTAGAAACCCAAATACACACATGTACACTGATTCGAAACATGAACAATTTATCAACTCAATGCAAGTTTTTTCAATACATCAGTCAAGAGGTAGTATTACACTAGTACTGGTTGAGCACAGTTAGTTTACACAGTTAATATTGGTTCTTACCCTCATTCATATGTTCATCCTCTACATGTCTCTTAAGATTCTCAAACTCACTGAAGACGATTTGACACACAGGACATCTGTTGAGCTGAGTATGGCTGTCGGATTCTTCTAAACACACAAATTAGTTATAATTAGTTATCAGTCATAATTAGTTTCCCCATGTTGTGTCCGGGTTGTTTCAAGAATTGACCAACCAGTGACTGCATGTGTCGTAGAACGCGACTAAAGCACTAAGATCCATACCAACGTCAGAAAGGGCATTCGGTTAGAGAGCGCCTAGGCTCCAGAAATTGCTACAAAAATTTAAACGAATGGAAACGTCTCAAATAGGGGATTGGCTGGTGGTGTGGTGTAGGACAGAGAGGATTTGAGTCAGTTTATTCGTATCCCGACCCTAGTTAAACTGGGATTCAAGGGAGGATGATGATGATGATCAGTTATAATTAGTTTATTAGTTTCTCTGCTATGGCTACTAATTATGGTATTACCTAACACAGTTATGGCTCTTTTATGGTAACCTATTTGGTATTGTTGTTTGTTTGTCTAGCTACCTACGCGTTGCTATTGTTTGTATAATCTGTGCTGCGATGAACAAATAAACGAAACTAAACTGAAAAATAAAAAATAAAGAATCAAACAATCAAAGCCATAATAGTAGAATCAGGTGTATCTGAGTTAATATAAAAATTATAAAATTCTGTTTTGCCGACTGCATGAAAAAAGAAAACTTCACTGTAACCGCAATAGCTAAAGAGTGACATTGCTCAAAAGGATGAAAAATTTTGGAACCAGCGTTAAAATATCCGAAAAATTGAACACTAGCTTTAAAATGATGTCACAATTGCGGGCGAGATCTAGTGCATTGGTACAGCATGCATGTTATAAATGAAGAATCAATTATTACGGGTAACCATCCTGAAAACTAAGTGCTGACACATTGAATAACGAACCCAAAGGTGTCGGCAAATTATTCTTAAATTTGTTCCAGTATCAATCGATGTGCTATCAAAAGCAAAAGATTACTAATAAAAATAATAATAATATTACTAAATTTAAAACCAAAACTAAACAGAAGCTTTGGTTGCATGTGTATGTCATGCATGTAAGCAAATATATAAAAATGTAATTAGTTAATACATTATGTGAACACTTTTTGATACACAAACAAACTAAAAAAAGATTTATCACAACTTTGCAAATCAATTGTAAATATTTGGCAAAGAATTGACTAAAAGGGATCAAACAACTTTGTTCTCATTTAATGTTTCAATGTACCTTGAATTAAATTCAATTAACATCAAGAAATCTCCAAACTCTCCCAGTGTTATGAAAATTTAAACTGAAACAATATTTTTCTCTCTAAAATACGTTAAAATTATGGGAAGCAACAAAATATGCACAAACCTAAAATAATTGCTGCTTGAGAAAGTTGAGGACCTGACAATTGGCTCTCAGATTCAAGTTGTGCACAACTTTGTAGAGAAATGTCGAGGTATTCCTTATCACACATCTGACTGCTTGAAGGAGAAGTTGATGAAAAGTCAAACAATATGTCTTGCACATCATGCTCAGATTTACAAGTTATATCAGTATTCGGAGGACCTGAGACAAGACTCTCAGGTTCAGGTTGTGCACAACTCCGCACAGAAGAGATTGAGAATTCAGCAGCACACAACTGACTGCTTGAAGGTAAAGATGAACAGGACTCCAGTGATACTTCCTTTTTTACATCCTCAGATTTACAAGTCAACTGATCTGACGTATCCGTGACAAACTCCAACGTAGCAGTTGCTTCAGAAGCAAACTCTTTAACTTCACATTTTATGATAGGTTCACTTTCACGTAGTTCTGCTGAACAATTTTCATCAAGAGATGACTGCGTAGTCAGAACTTCATTCACATCACAGACACTCGACTGTTCGGTATTCATCTTAAGTGCTCCTGACACTTAATCACTGTTCTGAGCATTTGAATTAAGTCACCAGTCATCAACAAATGGATACAACTGGCCTATGCATTGCATAATTTAACTTTTGAAATCAAACAAAACAATCATAACATTCATAAAATATAGCACTGAATATCTATAATGATATCCAATATTGCTGTGATCATGAATGCCTCCTATATAAGTAATAGAAAAATGGGTGTTTAGCATTATGTACAAATATACTTAACTAAAGTATAATTGTCACGGCAGCTATAACATAACAACAAAGGGTGCTACTGTCATCCTTGACAACATCAAGCACTACGAAGCCAATGCCAAACAGATCAGATATGCTAAAACTTAAAAAACTAAACGTTTCATAAAATGAAGCAAATTTAAAATTTAGAAAATCAGTCCAAATAAGAATATATCTGTAAAAAGTTGTTGATAGAATTAGACATGACATCGTGTGTTTAGTTAAAATAAACACGTACATGTACATGTAAAAAAAATCTTTCAGTGGTTGTAAACACTTGGACAATTCTTCTTAAAGCTTTTTCAATACAGCTAAGCTAAGCTTTGCATGCAGTCCAACAAAGGAAACTATTTCTATACCTAAGTTAAAAACAAAACTCTGCTTAACTGTACTAGAATATGTAGTGTTGTAGCCAAGATCACTCAGTTCAAGACCAACACCAAGATCAGAAAAAGGCCACAAGTCTCAAATCTCATGAGCAAGATCACATTGCCACGTAAGTCTCAAGAACAAGACCAAGATCAAAAGTCTTGAGACCAAGACCAAGCCACTCATGACCCAGACTATACACTTACTATAAACATTCTTTTGAATGTCTCAATAGTGCAATGGTTAGACGTGTAGATAATGTCATCAGGGGCGTATCCAAGAATTTTTTAAGGGGGGGCCCGAAATTTTTTTTTTGAGAGTGTACATTTTTTGCTTACGCCCCGCCTTCTTCGGGACATGTGACGCAACTGACAAATTTCTGTGAGGGGCTCAAAATTTGTTCACTACAGCGTTCGGCTAATAGAGTGAGTGTATCCCCGTACTTTGCTCCCCCCCCGCTCATACCCGTACTAAAGTCAGGGGAAAACGTTTTTCCTCCAATGCATTGGTTATACATTGGTTCAAGTGAAAATTGAGAGCTAGTGAAACGATTAACATTTTTCGGGCCCCTTCCATTATACAGGGCTCCTAGTATATCCTAAAAAAAATTGAGCTTTTGGAACTGCATTCCCTGTCATACCCCCCAGGGACCCCCTAATCACAGCTATTGCTAACATTTTTGCACATCGAAATTGCCATAGAAACAATGAAAATATACCCTGTCTTACCCTCCCCCGGCCCCCCCTAACCACTGCCATTACTAACATGTTTAAACATCGAAATTGCCATATAAACAATGAAAATATAATTTAAAATTTTTTATCGTCGGACCTAAGGGGGACCTGGGCCCCCTGGGCCCCCCCTGGATCCGCCACTGAAAGTCATGAAGTTTTAAATGACAGACCCTGAGGTGAATTGAACCCTTGTGGGTTCGAATCCTAGCTGCGCTGATCTGAGTGTAAAATCTCAGACTTTCACTGGACTGGTTACACGGATTATGGTCTAAATTGCCTTACGGTTTAAATACGTTGTATTAAAAGTGATAGATATCATCATAGTTGCCAGTGGCGGTTCCAGGGGGGCCAGGCTCCTCCCTTAGGCCTGACGATAAAAAATTTTAAACTATATTTTCAGTGTTTATATGGCAATTTCTAGGTGTAATATATTTTAAGGGCGTTATGGGTTGCGTGGGTGTGTACGAGAGGGAAGTCGAACAGTTCTACTACTTCAAATTTTTTCAAACATAGGCCCCATGAGGGGCCCATATAATGGGGGCCTGAAAAATGTTGACTGTTTCACTAGTTCTCATATTTCACTTTAACCACTGTATAAAAGAAAAAAGGGTGTAGTTAAAAAGTATGAACACCGTCCCAGAGCAGTGGTGCAAAGATCCTTGACTGGGGGGGGGGCTTAATCCCCACCCACCTTCCGCCAAAATTAGGTCACTTTTGCAATTGGTCCAGATCCGCTGAGTTTCTACAGAGTTGAAAAAATAAACCTACTTCTTTCCTAATAAATGTAGGATTTTAGGCATTTGAGGTTTTCTTTCACTTTAGTACGGGTATGAGTGGGGGGGAGGGGTAAAATACCAGATACACTCACTCTGTGAGCCGAGGGCAGTATGCTGAAAAATTTTGAGCTCTCCCCCCCACACTGGTTTCGTCACATGTCCCGAAGGTGGGGCGTAAGCAAAAACCGTGCACACTCTTCAAAAAAATTTTAGCCCCCCCTTAAAAAGGTCCTGGATCTGCCCCTGATAGTTGCTCATTTCACTATAATGTTTTTTTATTACTAATACACCATTCAGGGCTAAAACCAGCAGACTAGAGTCAGGATCAAGATTATCGTAGAGTCACACTATAAAAATTATGTATATAATTTTTTTTTGTTTTTAATGCTATTGCTAAATAAAATTTTAATAGTATTGGACTTAAGCAGCCTCCCTGAGGTACTCCCGTATTTGTAGAATATTCTTTTCCTAAAAAATTATCATTTTTTACTTTTACTTTCACCTTTTCTTTACAATTTTTATTATATACAGTTCATCTTCTTCCAAATTCTGTTTGAAATCTTCAATTAATATCTTTCAGTTTACACAGTCAAATGATTTACTCATATCTAATAAAAGTATTTATATATTTAAATTTTAATTTATTATTGCTTTTCAATCAGTAGTTTTAATGAACATACATTTTTTGTGGTACTTCACCCTCTTCTGTATGCTGCCTGTTTTTCAGTGAAATTTGATTGTCTATTTTATTATATATTCAATTTAACATTAATATACATAAAAGTTTCACAAGTGTATTTAATCTGTATGTTAGTCTTAAAACTGGTGTTAAAACTAAAAAGTTAGTGTTAAAACTGGTCTTAGATTTACAGTTAACCCTTTTGGTTTGCCAGGCCTCTGCAAAGGAATCAACATTCCTCCATTATTTCTACCAGATTTTCTTTTCCTTCTGCAAGTTTGTTCAATATATCTGATATTATTTTAAATATTACATTTGGACTGTTTTTAATTCTTCAGCTAAAATTTAATCAGGTCCTGCACACTTATTGTTTTTCAATTTTTTATTGCTTTTCACCTCTGACTCATTAATATTATTTTTTCCTTTACTGTTCCTTTATTTACGATAATTTTTCCATTTTCTTTCAAAAATAATTTGTCTTTTGGTTTGCTTCTGCAAATATTTTTAGTAATTCAACCACTTTATTTGTCTCATTCTTTGTTTGATTTAATTCTTCTATGTGCTTATGTTCTCTGTTTTCTTCTTCTTACTTTAGTTAAAGTAAAATTTCTTTCATGATCATATTTCTTTCTTTATTTAGCATTTTCCTTTTCTCACTATTTGTTTCTGTTTAAATTCCTAACCAAATTTCCTTCTGTTTGTCTAAAGTTCAGATACTACATTTTTAATTACGTGCTTTTCTTTGCTTGTAAATCCCAAGATATATTATATATATATATATATATATATATATATATATATATATATATATATATATATATATATATACATATATATATATATGTGTGTGTGTGTGTGTGTGTGTGTGTGTGTGTGTGTTTTTATTTCAGCATCATCACCAAATAACTGACAAATACAAATGGAAATAAACATTTAAATGAAATAGAATAAAAAATTCCCAGAGACACAGTGTGTCAAACACTACTTGTTTGCCTATAGCTTTTATTACATTTCTAATCAGTTTCCAATGCATTTACATGTTATATTATTTAATTAGCACAAATACTGAAGCAAAAAACTTTACTTTAAATTTTGTTTCATGATCTTAGTTCTTTCTTTATTTGGTATTTTCCTTTTCTCGCTATTTGTTTCAGTTTGAATTCTTAACCGAGTTTACTTCTGTTTTGTCGAAAGTTCAGAGACTAGGCCTACATTGTTCATGACGTATTTTTCTTTGAGTTTAAATCCCAACACTTGTTCGCCTGTATCTTTTATTATATTTCTAATCTGTTTCTAATGCATTTACCTGTGATATTATTTAATTAGCAAAAAAATACTGAAGCAAAAATGGCTAACAAACCAGCGAAATATATAAGAACAAATAGGTGAATATATAGGTCAGTGAACAAAACAATAATAAAAACGGTAGATTAGATCACTGACAGAAATCGTATTGTTTCTTTTCTAAATATCATCTAATCTAACCATAATTCCATTAATATAACCCTAATTAAATTCAAATTAAACCCTAATACTATCCCTAACCCTAAACACAAATGTTCTTGTTGTAGCTTCTTTGCCTAAAGCACAATCAAAAATCAACAACAATTTTTATTACATACAGTTCATCTTCTTCCAAAATCACTATCCCTAACCCTAAACATAAATGTTCTTGTTGTAGCTTCTTTGCCTAAAGCACAATCAAAAATCAACAACAATTTTTATTATATACAGTTCATCTTCTTCCAAAATCTGTTTGAAATCTTCAATTAATATTCAGATTCAATTAAGATTCAGTTCAAGGAATAATGAAAATGATGAAAATAACAATAATAAATTAATAATAATAATAATAATAAATTAATAATATTAATTATGGTGTGGTCGTCACTGATAATATGGTGTGGACGTCACGTTAATAATTATCGTGGGACGTCACTGTCACTGACACATTTGCCGATAGTAACATATGCATTTCAAGTTGCGCTGCTGGTTCTGTGGCCGAAGCAGTTGCTAGCAGGAACCTCGTTAAATGAAACGAATTCTCTTGTAAGTACATTTTGCATTAATAGTTTAAAAATATATATTATTATTATTATTATTATAAATATAATAATAGTACTGGATCAGGAAGCACTTACCTGTTTACTTCAAGGTTCTTTATAGTTGTAGATTGTTTAAAAAACTGATTCTGACATGCTGTTATCAATTCATTCGATGTTTTATCTTTTCTTTGCAGTTGAAGACCTATCTTTTCCATCTCTATTTTCCATCCAGTTTACTTTGAACCTACAAAAAAGTAAACACGCATTATAGTGAAATAATCAACTATGTTGATATCTATCACTGTTTAATACCACATGTTTAAACTGTTAAGCAATTTATTCCATTTTCGGTGTAACCAGTCCATTGAATGTCCGAGATTTTACTCTCAGATCAGCGCGACTGGGATTCGAACCCACGAGGGTTCAATTCACCTCATGATCTGTCATTTAAAATTTCATGACGTTACCTCTACGCTATCAAGACATTCTACGCCATTTGCTTCCCAAGCGAAGACTCTAATCGTAGTGACATATCCCGCATCTGTGGTAGACTATGTTTCTACTTGTGATTGGGGAATTTACCTATAATTATATTTATCAATTATCCAAATTTATCAATTTAATTCATTACCACAGATTCTGGTAATGAATTTCACATTACGCAAACTCTAATTGAAAAGCAGAACTTTTAAATATCGATTCTGTACAGACAACGGGACTCGATGTCTATTTAAACTACTTAGACCCTTGACCGTTGTTTATCTGTGTGTGAGTCGGCATTTTGCAGACTCCGTCAGAGTTATTTATTCGTTTCTACTCTATGTCTTGTAGTTGGGAACTTACGATCGAGGTACGTTGGATCAAGTGTGGACCCACCTTGGGGTGGTAAGCCTAACTAGACTAATTAAAAGGGTACTACTAATGCCTACTTAGCGCGCCTCTCGTATCGTGTTCGTAGGAGAGACTAATTGCTTGCAGACGACTAAGTGTGGCGAGCTGTATGTCGGCTTGGAAACCCCTGGGGCTGGTCAACGTTTGATTGATTCTATGTGTGAAGCAACCGAGTTACTACTTAGTGCATTAACTGATCGTTGAAGTGGACGAGTGATAAACTGGGTGGCAGTTGGACTAAGTAATTGATTGATTACCTAAACTACTTAGATTATTAGAAGTGTATAATTGATTAACAATAAGAGTAACTTCAATACAACAAGTTTACTGCAACTACATCAACAGAACCACACGTATAGGTTGTAGAACAAATATAGAATGTCTACCTGGAAATGTCCACAACACGTAAATGATCGACTCTTCAAAATAGTTCTTCTTAACTCAACTAACTAAACTGGGCCGACCTGACTGACTGCACTAACTGTCTCTACTCGACTAACTGCTCTGAACTGTCTGTCTGCACTAACTGAACTCCACTAACTAACTTCCTATTGTTACTACTGTCTCTTATATACCCTACTGATAATACAGACTGCTTCCCACTGTATTAATACAGTTAACGCGCGCTACTTCGATGTATTAATACATAATACATGCCTTGAGTAAATGATACAGTACTTAGATGTATTAATACATAATACAGTTCTTAGATGTATTAATACATAATACATAATACAGTTCTTAGATGTATTAATACATAATACAGTTCTTAGATGTATTAATACATAATACAGTTCTTAGATGTACAGTATTAATACATAATACATAATACATAATACAGTGCTTAGATGAGTTGAGACATGATACACTATTAAATAATACATTACTCAATTCTTAGGTGAATTTAATGCCTACGGTCTCTCATTCGTGTTTTAATAGTTGTATGCACTATTCCCCCGTCTCTATAATTCTAGCTATAGACCTTTTATCATATGTAGCGATAGCTCTGTTCACGTAATAAACAAAGCCTAATGTGGGAGCGGGAAGGGGAGTATGCTTATATTTCCGGCTGGCAATATTCTATATATTCCCATATATTTATTATGTTTTTCGTAATTTATTAACAGAATGGTGTTTTAAAAATTACAAAAAATTATATTTCCATTACTTATCAAATGATGATAAACATAAGCCTTAATTTACATTTTATATATGTCTATATTGATTATCTAGAGAGGATATATTACATATTTACGATAAATTACGTTGCAGATGCCTGTCAAAAAACAATTAAGTTTATGACTGTACGGTGGCGCCTCCTAGCGAAAACAAATATAAAGTGCGATTTTTCAAAGTAAGCACCCTTTATGTAAGGTCTATATCGATCATTATAAAACTGAAGTGAATGACCACGTACGCGATGTTCTATATAAAACTTTGAAGCAGGCACAGGAAAATAACTGGAAATAAGAATTGTATTATAGCCTACTTGTATGCTTCAATGGATTCGAGAGGCTAAAGTTGGAGGCTGCAACGATTTTGCTGACGAAATGTTGCGGAGTTGGGGTTGAGACCCATAGAATAAAGAAAAACAATAGAAGTGGCAAAGGATATCTCATAGAAGTATTTGAGTTGGGTAGGTTGTAGGTTGGGCTATCTCAACAATTGTAAACATTGAGTTCAAGACTTGCACAGATGCCAACAACCAATTTTGTATTGCATCACCATGGTGATAATCACCAGTGGAAAACAATATCAGTTAATAGTTATTTAAAGGCATAAAAAATGAAATTGTTAACTAATTTTAAAGTTTTTCAACTGAAATGAAATACTTTACCAGCACATATATGATCTGTCTGATTACTAGGATGAACAAAAATCACTTGACAGCAGACTTGTTTGTTGTCCTATATGTTTAAATTACTTAAATTTCTCGCTCTGTCTTGTATGTTTAAATTACTTAAATTGCTCGCTCTATTTCCTGAGGTGAATTGAACCCTCGTGTGTTCGAATCCCAGCCGCGCTGATCTGAGAGTAAAATCTCGGACATTCACTGGACTGGTTATACGGAAAATGGATTAAATTGCCTAACAGATTAAACATATGGTGTTAAAAGTGATAGGTATCAACTTAGTTGGTCATTTCACTATTATACGTGTTTACTTTCATCTTGATAGCCATAATCTCTTTAAGCATGTAGCTTTTTTATAACTGCAACCTATTATTTCTTAGAATTTTCAAACAGCTCACTGTGCTGAGTGGTCAGTTACAATAATGAAATTTGACATGACAAGTTCTGCTGTGTATTATAAAGCCCCTACGTTTGATTCCCGGCCGATCTGTCAGAAATTAAAATGTATACATAAAATTTATGCAATACATTATAGAAAACTTATTAATATTCACCTTAAGTATGTATTGTCCTGGCTTCATTTGCATGCAGTAGCATCGAAATCTTATGAAAGAATTGTGTGAAAATTGTAATTTTAGAAGCTTTCTTTCTTACTTCTGTAAATATCTTCTTTCAATCAAATGGAAGTGTAGAAAAGAAATATACATGTGTGTGTGTATATATATATATATATATATATATTATATATATTATATTATATATATACATATATATATATTATTATATATATTATATATATATATATTATATATAATATAATAATATATATCTATATATATATATATATATGTCCGAGCAGTGCTGATCTGAGAGTAAAATGTACTGGATCACTGAAGAATAAAACAAGTGTAATCTTGAAATGTTATACGCAGCAACTAGGCAGGAACTGAGGAAGGCAAAGGCAAACCACTTCATAAGCCAAATTTCTTGCAATCTAAAGGCTACATCATAGTTAGGATAAGGATGTAATCGTATCAATGATGGAAAATATTAAAAATCATACATAATTATAATACAACAAATACCAATGTCGAACAAGTTATAACTTTTACATTTGTAGAACATAAAATAGCACCATCAAATAAGCACTTTGTGATTCTTGAATTTTAAATATGAGTTTGCACAATTTTCCAGTAGACAAAACAAAATTAAAGTTATTCCAATATAGTTTTATTAACTGAGGAAGTCAATGGGAAACCACCTCCGAAGCCATATTAATACCAAGTTATAAGCAACATTAGAGCGTGGATAAGGCATTGCCATTTGTGAAGGGATTACCTCATTAATAGAAATAGATAAATAAAAAAGTTATTATATAGGAAAAGTGTTTAATTAGAAATTAGAAATATGCCAAATTTAAAGTGGACAGATGACAGAGCTGTAATTATGGTTAATATTTAAGAATTAGAGAAAATTTAAATATGTGCACACCACAAATGTATACTCAGCAAATTACAGTGATTTAGCATTATTGCTGAGGGATTATCAAAATGATGCCACGATAATATTTGACGTTGCTGCTCGAGCTTTGACATAATAATAACAATTAGAGTGCTGCATTCATCAATGTCAACATCAAGCACTATTGAATCAAAATCAAGTCGGCAAGCAAAATGAAAGGTCCAAAAACAGTGCAAATTCCAAAATCCAGAAGATCAGTCCAAAGTAAAGGGAATTAAAGAAAAGGAGGTTTAGGCGCTGGCTGTAACTCATGGACACTGGATGGAAAAGAGAGATGGAAAAGAGAGGTCTTCAACTGCCTATGGAACTGCTCAGAGGAAAGCAAAGGCATAATGACTTCATAACAGACAACGAATTCATAGCATTCGTTTAAAAAACTGCAAAAACATTCATAGAGTAAATCATGCTTATTCGTATCTCGACCCTAGTTAAAATGGGATTCAAGGGAAGATGATGATGATGAAACATTCACAGGGCACAAAGAAAACTCACAGCCAATTAGAATGGTAACACAGACATAGTGACTCTTCGTTTCTACAATCACGTGTTTTGCTTCTAATAGAATACATAGGAAAAGCCATAAGGACTTGATCCGGATTGATTGTACATTGCTTTAGCGACATTCACATGAGTCCGCTAATGGAATCAAACCTCAAAATATTAAATTCAAAATATTAAACTGATCCTAACATGACCAAGAGCAGATGTGAAATGATTATTAATATAAATTCAACACGACCTGGGCTTATCTAATCTAGATAATGATAATTATAAGTAGCTATCATCTTGGCACTGATAAGATCGGTAGCTATCAGTACGCCCCGAGCTGATTTCAGTCAGATTGTGCCTGTGTATGAACGCATCTTCTTGGCTCTCTCAGAGGAGGGGCGCGGAGGCCTGACTCCCAGACTGGACCTCCTCGTACTGGGTCCACTCTGAACACAGTCTCGGTGGAGAAGAGACCCAGCTGCACCCAGTGCCTCGTCCTCCTCACACTGCTCGGCTGTCTCGGGAACGCTCTCTGAGGACTAGCACCGTTTTGGTCCTCTGTTCTGTTTGAAGCGGGTGAAGAGAGAGAGAGGCATTATGAGCGTCCTTGGCTGCGCACCAGGACTCCACGACGAGTTGGAAGCTGCTGGCAGGCTGGATGGAGAGTCGGTCACGTGACCGACCACCTGGCGGTGACTTAGGTGACCCAGCCTGAGCATCTGTGAGAGTAGAGTACTCTGATACGACATCTTTAGAGTCCCGTTCTTGTTCCTCTGATTTCAGTTTCAGTTTGAGTTTGGCCTGAGACGGAGACGCGAAAATTTAGAACTAGATGGTGTGCTGTGTGAAAAATTGATTGATTGTTGTTAAAACAATTTGACTCATTACGTAACGTAATCTCCCTATTTCTCGCCTCTTCACTGGCCTCTCTATTAAACCTTGTATTGTCGCTCACAGATAAGATCATATCCCCCCTATAGGTACCTCCTCATGCTTTCATCCTCATCATCTAGTATTGCTGCATCTTGTCGCTCCTTTAGCTCCAGCGAAGACTCAGAGTTTGCGTTATTGTATTTAAAACAAGGTCCGAAGACCCACCAGTGCCTGGAGAGCGGCCTCCACTGCTGGAGGGATTGGTTGAGGGATGCACGATCTTCCACCTTAAGACGCTTTTCACACTGTCTTGTAATTTTCAGCTGTATGCTTCTTCTTCATACTCGACAAATACAGTGATCAATACTTCCACTTGCGAGAAGTAAATACCGTGTAGTTATGTTCCTGCAATAATTAAATAAAATATAAATTAATGCTTAAAAGAGACTTGAACAATTAATACAAACGAAAACTATTATATAGTATAATTTAATCGACAATGAATTCAAAAGGTTATCCCATTGCATAGGCTTAACTATCCATTCCATGTCTACAGTAACTATTCTACTTATTATTATTAGCATGATGGTGCATTTGCCCAATCAAGTAGATGTGGGCATTATTTAAACTGAACAGAACTGAGTAAAACCCATAACTAACAAATAGTAACTGCATTTTAATTTTAGAAAGATGGAAAGTTGTTTTAGAACAGCGATCAAGCTGACATAAAGAAATGCAGAAAAAAAGGAAATTAAAGAATAGAGTAGCAGATGTAAGAAATCATCATCATCATCCTACCTTAAATCCCCGTTTCACTAGGGTCGGAAACGAATAGACTGCCTCAAATCCTCTCTGTCCTACATCACACCACCAGCCAATCCCCTATTTGAGACTCTTCCATTCTTTTAAATTTGTGTAGCAACTTCAGGAGCCTAGCCGCTTACCACCCGAATGCCCTTTCTAACGTTGGTATGGATCTTAGTGCTTTAGTTATCTTCTACGACACGTGCAGCCACTGGTTGGTCTATTTTTTAAACCAGCCGGACACAACATGGGGAGAATGTAATTAATAATTACTAAATCTTTATAGTTTTGTAAGCTAATAAATAAATTTTATATGTAGTGCATAGATAAAAGCAGTATTTTAAAAACTTAAGTACTTCTAACCGAGCTCCAGAAATTCTGGTAGTTTGAACTGTTTTTGCCTCATCAGGACATTTGCTGATTAAACTCAATGGCATGCCTTCCACTCATCGAAACTTGATAACCCACTGCCTGAGTAGATCTGGCTTGTTTGGAAACCTGTAACATAAACATCCACAAAAGTAATATACAAATATTTAACCTTATTTAATTTAAAAGTTCACCATTTCAGTCAACATAAAATGCCCAGAGAGACATATACGTACTCTTAGGTAATTTTATCTTTAATTATATATAACTATATAATTACTTTAAAGCAGCTAATATACATGGCTAACTAATTTTTAACATAATGTTAAAATAACTTTGTCTTAGCAACAATTAAATTAATTTTAAACATATAAACCATGATGATATTAAACTCTCAAAGTCCGTAAATTTGTAATTACATCACAGTAGTGTAATATACAATTATGTAGCATACGTACTTACTATAATTATTTGAGTTCGAAAAAACTATACAACTTTGACAACAATTCAAAAGTATAACTTATCAAAATTAAATAGTTAAATTTGTTATGCATTCTTGTAATTAAGCAATTCTATAATTTAGCTACTTCAAAATAGCCCTAATAATAAAGAATGTTTCATGTATATGAGTGGCAGTAACACTGCAATTGTAGCATACTGCACTATAATTAACAACAATTAAAACAATTACATACGTAAATAGAAAATAAAAATAAACAAATATCTTCACATTTTATTGATTAGAGCTGTTATAATCTTAAGCAACAAGTCAAACACTTAACCGGATTAGCTGAAAACTCGACAGTAATGAAAATAACTAAGTCTAAATTGTGATAAACTACTTACTAGGTAAAATTAGACTGAAGTATTTCAAGAAATTACACGGCATTTACATCGAATCGAATGAATGAGAGTTCTTTGCATAAAGGCAGAATCAAATCTAAGCAATGAACAAAAATATAGGTCCAAATCTAGAACTCCTAAACTTCAGAAAACCAGCTCAACGAATCGGAATATTCGCCTAAGATCACGGTTTTGGAAGAAACTTGCCTGCGAAGTGTTCATGGAAGCTTTGGCGTTATCAAGGATTAACTAGTAGCCTAAAATAACATTTAAAAGATAGCAAAGAATAGCTTAAAATACGTCCATAACATGTCGGCAAATTTTGTACATGCCTAATTTGCTTTACATAGAATAAAGCCAACACACATAATTATATCGTCTTGACAAAAAAAAATTATTAAAAACGTAGGACTAGTCCTATTCATTTTTGGTATAAATTGTTAATATAAAATATGATTTCCAACCTATGAAAGGATATCCTTCGTGCCGTAGCTTCCGGATTACTCGCATTTGTACATCCAAATGCGCAACAATACTTCATCTTAAAACCGTTTAGAGATCGATTAGTGTTAAATAAAACTGAATTACACAAACTACTATTAACAATACATCGGACAAAGATGCTTTGTTTTCCACTCGAAGAAGTGGAACAAGCTGGGAATCAAGTCGCTCTTGTTCCAAAACTGGTCTCGCTGAAACAACAGTCATGCCATATCTACCTATTTTAAAGATCTTTGGTTGAGACCTTGTTTATCGCAGTGGGGGGGGGTGAAACTTGATCCCCAGAGGTCTATATTAAATTAAAGTGGTGTGGGCGTTAAAAGTATATACATAGACTTTCATGGCCAACATTGTCAGAATATATGCTTAAAAGAAAATATGCATTAGAATATAAACAAATTGAAAATGTTAAAATAAATAACGCTCAAAGAAGATTTCAAATTTCAACTTTACCAAGAGAGCTTCGAAGAACTGAAATCAAGTATTTAATTGTAAATATAAAATATATTGATTAAATTCTGTAAGATAAAAAGTCACATTGAAAACATAAGCTGCTTAAATATAGTAATATAGTAGTAATTTTCCACTTATGGGATTTAGATATAAGTCACTTTCCAAAACAATATGTAATATTTAAACTCAACCGAGAATAAAGGTGACCTAAGATCCACAATCCTATAGGTTAGGTTTATGTAATAATAATAATAACAACATATTATAGTGAAATGATCAACTATATTGATATCTATCACTTTTAGTACCACATGTTATATCCGTTAGGAAATTTAGTCCATTTTTCGTGTAGCCAGTCCAGTGAATGTCCGAGATTTTACTCTCAGATCAGCGCGGCTGGGATTCAAACCCACGAGAGTTCGATTCACCTCAGGGTCTGTCATTTAAAACTTCATGACGTTATCTACACCCTTAACCATTGCGCTATTGAGACATTCAATATGTCTCAATAGCGCAATATATGTAGTACTAATTAGATAATTTATGATCTCTTAATTGACTTAATTTTATTTCTATAAGATGGGAAAGTGATAATATTGATACAAAATACATGTTGTTGATTAAGGTAAAGTAAAATGTGTTCTAATTTCGCGATATCGTACGCTTTTGTTTTGCTAATTTCTAATCTAATTTTGGCATCATATGAGCAGATCTATTTTTGCTTTATAGAATCATAAGCATTTGTCTCTGTCTGTGAAAAATTATTCTGTATGGTGCTTTAAATTAACGGAAGCAAGTTAATGATAATGGTGGTTTTATTTTATAAGCAAGAAAGATTTTTCTTGTTTTTAGGTAAAGGTTTCTCTAGTTCTCTCTCTCTCTATGTATGTATGTATGTATATATATATATATATATATATATATATATATATATATATATATATATATATAATTTACTGATATATTACACATATATATATATTATATATTATCAATCAATATTCAATAAGAATTTAACGTCCGGTTCCTCGCCCTAAGGCTATGTCAAGGACTTCTCTTGCAGACACTACATAAACAGGCGCCAAAGCACCACACGATGACAACTGAGTACACAGAGCCCACAAGAGAAAGCGAGATCAAAACAGTGCAAGTCCAAGATCCAAGGCAAGCAGGTCATAATTTAGACCTATGGCGGAAAGATATGGGTTTTTAGCTTGCCAAGGAAAGTACCAATACAAATACAAGAGCGAAGGTCTTGTTGCAGAGAGTTCCATATTTCGGAGCAGAAAACATGAGGGAGCGTCTGCCCGTGGCAGATTCTATATTTGCTACTGTGAGAAGGTTTTTACTAGAGAAACGAAGACTACGAGAGGGTTGATAGATTGATAAAAGATCAGATAGATAGGATGGTTTACCATAATTTAATCTTTTGAAGGTCAAGGAAGCTATCTTGAATTTTATACGTTCGGATACTGGTAGCCAGTGCAGTTTCTTAAGAAGAGAAGAGGTGTGGGAATTGAGTATTTTTGCATTACAGACGACTCGAGAAAGAAAATTTTGAAAGAAAGACTCAAGAAAGAGAATTATATATATATATATATATATATATATATATATATATATATATATATATATAATTTATTGATATATATACACACACATATATATATATTATGTTTTATATATATATATATTATATATATATATATATATATACATACATACATACATACATATAATCTATAGAATGTTTTGTAGCGCTGCATAGATGAAAAATCTGAAATGTATGCCCTTATGTATTTAATAGAAACTTATATTTATATACTCTAGAAATATGTTGTTGTGAAACATTTATATAAACTTATCACAGATTTAAAGCCAAATTTTTAGATCTGTGGAAGGGTCAGTATTGATGTATGGTTCGTAGTGATTGGCATTAAAATGGGAGCATTTGCAGTCTAAACATGTGGAAGATATGAGAATGATCATGTAATATGTGGTATAACATGGTAGGGTAAAATGGGAAATGAATAGGTGATGCTGGATTTTAGCGTTGCGGGATTTGAGATAGGTAGACTCTCAGTCGAGATTGAGATGGTATGGGCATATTGTGAGAGAGACAGAAGAGAATGTTGTAGAGAGAGTTTGAAGAGAAGATATAGATGCTTAGCGAGAGAGAGTTATACCATGACTAATGTGGATGCAGTGATGAAGAAGGACTCGAAAAGTCTGGGATTGACTGATGATAAGGTGTGGGACAGAGAATAGGGGTTGGTCTATAAATTTCCCGAACTTAGCTAAACTGGGATTCAATGGAAGATGATGGTGATGATGATCACTGATAGTTTGATTGATGTTTTTATACAGCCTCTTAGAACAGTGAATCTGCACTTAGAAGTACATTGATAGTTATGCTATAATGTCTGAAACATTTGATGTCAAGCTTGAGCCTAAAGAGTCAATAGACTGTTGTGTGAGTGAAGATTTGATAACATATTCATCTCTTGAAGCACCGGGATATTTCAGCAGGTTAGAGATTAAAAATGAAGGTAGGTATTGTTTAATTTAAAAATTAATTGAATATGTTAATTGCAGATTTCATAAAACGTTCTGCACTGTAAAAAATAGTTTATCACTGAGATGCTTAAGTCAGTATGAAATTGGTATTGAGATATTATTTATATTTTTATTTGGTTGTTTATAGTTCAATGGCTAACTATATTGAACATATTGTGAAATTTCATGCTAAACCTGTTTCGCTTTCACTTTGAATGTCAGGATAAATAAACTGCTCAGTGTGCAAGGGTAATCTCTTCAGTCCATATATTTATATTTTCTTCCGCTCTTCAGTCAGTGACTTTACTTTACTATTTGTCAATGTATTTAATGTATTCTGCTGTTGTAGAAATGCTTGCAGTTGTATGTTCACCTTGAAACGTCCCTGATGTCACCCTTAGCAGAGGAGCTGAATGTTGCATCAATATTTTATAGCTCTTAATTTGTACATTTTAGAAACGATTAAGTTGTCTATCAACTTATAATTCAGCAATTGTAACTGGAAGCCTAAATCTGCATTAGCATTTAATAGCTCGTATCTGCTAATGTAAGGAAATAAAAACCCTAGAGTGAAATTTATTGCTTCCAGTTCAATTAGTTCTTTTTACATCCTAAATCTATGTGCAAAATTTAATCTAATCTTTACAAATAACTTGAAAAAAATCATTTCTCTGATAGGTCCATTTGCTCCAATGGTCATCGAGACTTGCATTGAACAAGATAATACTATTTTGAGTCAGCTATGATATTTCGTTATCTGTGGAAGGTTTATCGGAAGCAAGTGACCTAGGGTTAAAGCTCAGGTCAATCAACAACTAAACTTTCCAATACACCCTGACGTCGCTTTCGAGTGAGGAAACTGACGTTAGCTTTACCAGCTTTACCCTGCGGCCTATTTTAATTATGCTGCACATGTACATTTGTACAGAATCAATCAAAGTCCATCTAATACCAGAAATACGCAACTGTTCAGTTGTACTGAGACGCATTGATGTCACATCCAATCTGAGATCAGGTTCGTATCATATTTGAACTAATATTAGATTGGTGGCCTTATGTTGTAATTTAAGATTGTTCTGCAAAGAATTATGTTAGCTTAAAATCAAACCTATTTTATAACCGAAACGTCAGTTTAAATGACATTCTTTGGATTTGAAAGGGATGAAATTATAATTAATCTACAATTATATAATTTTCTGACTCTCAGTGCACTGCCTACTGACAGTTCCATGGTATATGACGCTTCCACTCTTCTCTGTAATTGGTTTTCCATTTTAGGTCCACAAATGATTGGAACTTTAAACTAAATCAAGTGTTGCATGTTTACATATTTCAAGTGCCTTTAGATACTGTTCACTGTGGCACCTGGCAAGATGTGTCCATGCTCTACTCTCTGATATATCCCAATCTGTCAAAGTAGGTTCAACCTTTTCTTCCAGTCGACCGGTCGTTAGCGGAGTGATCCAAGGAAGTTTCTCAGGCCCCATTCTGTTCACTGTTGTCATAAACGACATTGAAAGATCTCTGCCTAATTCAGGTGTTTCTAAACTCTTTGCAGACGATTTTAAATCTTACATTTCAGTTGGTAAAAAATTCCTATCCAATATTATCGGCACATCCTTCTCTCTTTTTTATCCTCCTGAGTATGTGATCCTGTGCCTATCAATTACATAATCTCCAGTGCTCAACCACTTCACTTCATTTCTCACTAGGACACTTATTTTTCCTTTATCCATTTACATCTTACATTTTTTACCTTCTCTAAAAATGTTCTAACTTCTCACTTTCAGCCATCGTTCTCACCTTCAATGTTCCCACATTTATGACATCATCATCATCATCATCATCATCATCCTCCCTTGAATCCCAGTTTAACCAGGGTGAAACTGGGATTCAAGGGAGGATGATAATGTTAGGAGGATAATGGTTAGCATTAACTGTAAACGGTTAATGCTAACTATGTTATGATCTCAAAATTATCTGCCTTCAGGTCAAATTCATGCCCAGTAGACGTCAGATCCCTCTCTTTGTTCAAATCACATGAGTGCCTCAGCTTAAAACTCTGTAACAAAACATCACAGAGTTGTCGATTCTTCAAGCACTGTGAGACTGCTGTACTGCAACATCAAATTGATTGCACATTCCATCTCTTCTAAAGATCAACATTCAGTAGTCTGGTAGCCACGTAAATGAAGCGACTGTTGATTTATTTTATCTGATGTCATTTGTTTATTTATTAAATCGATTGGAAGCTAATTTGACAGTCAAAAGGTAACTGTTGCATTAATCTATAATGCTTTGTCAAAGATGCTATTCTGTCCTCATAAAACATTAATAGGCATAGCGGCACACTGGGTCAGGAAGCACAGATGCTTGTTTAAGGCCCATTTCCTCTCCATGGTTATTAGTAATCGTTGTTTTTCATGCTTCGATATATTCCAACCAAAATTAGTAAGTATATAGCGCAATTTGTCCTCTACTTAAAGTAAGTATGATAGTATTTTCAATGTCGTATCTAAAATGTTATTTTATCTTCATAGAACAGTAATAAGCTCTACCTGTTTTATGGCAATATTTGTCCTCTACAAGCTGGGTTAATCTTAAAACTAAATGCAAAGGATGGTTTGACTATCTTAATAGAGCTAGGTGATTTTTTTCAATGCCCACCCGGTAAATGGAGACACACCTTTAAAATAATTCTAAACTGTTTTTATTGTTTTCTGTGTCACTAGAGTAGCACCAGCTCTAGAGTAAAGCATTGCATCAGTACTCAATTTATCTAAAATAAACATAATTTTAACTTTAATTTATACTACTAGAGAAGCAGCTCCGACCCTGTACTTAAAGTTCGTAATATTTTCAACTTTTACTACTCAGCAAATGTCGTAGAGTTAACCGTTTACAGTCGGGACATTGACAGAGTTCAAATATATGGCCAAATTTGGGATGTTATGCAATTTGGGCTCCCATAACAGCCTCTGTAAACATTTTGACAAAAGTTTAACATTTCACGTGAAATTTGATTTGTTCTCAGTATGGGAACGTTAATATATTGAGTGCGCATTTGCGACTACGCATCCTCTGATATATTTAATGCAGATACAACCTGAAATAATTACACGCACTTCTTTCATTTAAGACTTGAATAATTGAAAGCATCAAGCGTACATATCTAAATGTTTGTTACAAATATTCCAATCAAAGATGTCATGTCTCTACCTATTAGCATTCCAATCCACTATATCTTGTGTTCAAGCTGTATCTAATCAGTTGTTACAAACATCCCAATCCATTTTATCTTATTTTTCAACTCTCTCTCTCTCTATCTCTCTTTTGCTCTCTATCTTAGTGCACTGCCTACTGGCAGGTCCATGGTATATAACGCCTCCACTCTTCTTTGTCTTCCACTTTTCTCTACATATCCCCATATGAGTGGGTCTTTAAATCATCTAACATACCTAATCTCGGCTTGCCTCTGCCTCTATTTCCTTCCATTCTACCTTCTGTCGCCTCTTTTAATAGACAAAACTGCCGATCTGTAAAAATTCTTCAGAACTTCCTCACGGGTAACCTTTTGAATCCAGCTAATTCTTTCTATTTTTCTCCATATCCTCATTTTCAATGTCTGTAGTTTCGTAATATCTTCCTTCCTTAAGGTTCCTGTTTCACATCCATATAAAAGCGTGGTCCAAACCAAGGTTTTTACTATCTTTATCTTTGTGTCTCTCTTTTGAAGTCTTTTTAAATAGTTCTTTCCTATTACAGAAGGCCACTTTTGCTTGTGCAATCTTACTGCATTTTTCATTCTCACGTTTCCCATCATCGGTAGGACTCAGATATTTGAAATTCCTTACGCGTTCCAATTTCATACGATTTATTGTGATATTAACTTAACCTTTATTATGGGACAACCTCATCACTTTGGTCTTTTTGATATCAATCCTTATGCCATATTTTAATGCCGTATCATTCAGCCTATTCATTATCTCTTGCAGTCCAGGAGCTGCTCGCTACCATTCCTTAGTCATCTGCAAATCGTACATCTTGTAACAATTTTCTTACTACTTCCGTGACTGCTCTTAGATTCATGTACAAGTTCAAAATTAGTGGTACATATCTTCAATCAATTTCTAATCTTTTCTAGATATTCATCATCATAATCCAATCAATCCTGTCAAAGGCCTTCTTAAATTCCACAAAGCATACAAAAACGTCATTTCCATATTCTATGCTTCTTTCGCAAAGAACCTGCATTACCCCTATTGCTTCTCTTGTGTCACATCCTTCCTAAAATCATAGATGAAAAGACGTTCTTACCAAAAATTAAAACCGTTAAAAAACGCGTTTTTTTCCAAAAAAAACAATGTAAAAAGACGTTGAAAAAAACGTTAGTAGCATACACGTAGGCTTGCATATATAATAACATGCCCTCATTCCATAACACTAAACAATTTTATTACAACTAGACTTGATCTAAAGTTCTAGAGTATGTCCATAGACTCCATACAAATATAAACAAATACTTTCAGGTCACATACAGCCACATAAAATGTTCTTACAATTTCCTGTTTTGGCTCACAGTTGAAATAATTAGAGGTGAGATCACAGTGTTTATCTTAATTTTTACGTTTGACGTTTACGGTTTGCATTTTTTGACGTTTTTCGTTTTATAAAAAATAAAAAACATAAAAATGCGTTTTTTAACAGATATAAAAAACGTAAAAAAACGTTTTTTTCATCTATGCCTAAAACCAAATTGTGTCTTGCTTAGTATCATCTCTGCTTTCGACTGAATGCGATTATTTACTATCTGTAATAAGATCTTCGATGCATGAGGTATTAAGCTGATTGTTTTCTAATCCGAACACTCCACAGCATTGGTTTTTTTGGTAATTGGGATCATCGCTGACTTGGTAAAGTCGTCTGGCGAAGTACCTGTATATTACATTTCCATGCTTACCTCCATTAACTTATTGAGTGTTTCTCCTTCAACATTTTCAAGAATTCTGCTGAGATATCATCTGTTCATGCCGCTAATTGCAGAATAAATTTCTCCTTCATTATATCGGGGCCCCGTTTAACGCTTTATGCTATATTTTCTTCTTCTGTTTTAAAATCCTCTTGAACTGGTTTCCCAACCTCATCATACAATTCCTCTACATATTCTCTCCACATTTCTTTTACTTATTCCAGCTCTGTCTTCAATTCCTCATCTTTACCCATTATACAAATGTTCTTTTCATTTCCTTTCTTATTACTTTGCATCTTAGGTATTTTCTGCAGCTGAAGCCCCACTTTTGCCATTACTAGATTATGGTCTGAATTAACATTGGCTCCTGGTTAAGCCCTTGAATTCTTCACAGTATTCCTGTACCGTTGCTTGATCAGAATCAAGTCTATCTGGTATCTTCCCATTGCTTCCGGTGCTTCCTGGTTTCTTCCTCATGTAGCGTCATCTTTTCACATGTTTGAACCAAGTGTTAAGCCCTTGAATTCTTCACAGTATTCCTGTACCGTTGCTTGATCAGAATCAAGTCTATCTGGTATCTTCCCATTGCTTCCGGTGCTTCCTGGTTTCTTCCTCATGTAGCGTCATCTTTTCACATGTTTGAACCAAGTGTTTGCGACCACTAATCTCATTCTATTGCAGAATTCAACCAATTTCTGCAATCTCTCATTTCTTTTTCTTAGACTATATTCCCCAATTTCATTTCCTTATCTTCCTTCACCCACCACCGCATTTCAATTCCCCAGAACTATCAGTTGATCTGTGGATTTTTTCCTTTAATCATTCCTTCTATTTTCATACACTGTTTAAATTTCCTCATCCTCTGAGGCTGACGTAGGCATTTAAACTTGGATAAACACCAATTCTACTGGATCCGCTTTGATCCGCACAACCAACACTCTGTCACTGCACTGAGGAACCTTTGCTACACGTTCACTTAAATTCCTATATATATTATAGCCACAATCCTTAATTTAGGGGTTCACATCACAGCCATCGGGAGAAGAAACTACCTTGAACTAGACTTTAGCCTTCATCTTAGCTGAAAAGTAGCAAAGTATATGAAAGCATCTTGCCACTAAATTGCATATGCAGAGACCAAAGTTCCTTTTTTGGGATTATAACACATTTTTATAAATATCATTTAATGTAAACTAAATATAATATTTGTTATCATAGGATTTTAAAAAGCATATATTTAGCTATAACACCGTGCAAAATATTGATAATACTAAAATGATTTCATATAAAAATAACGTTTTGAAAATCAAAATTTAAACTTCGTCAAATATTGTGTTTCTAAACAAAAAAAAAATTGAACAAGCCAATAACAAGTTGTATATTTTTCCATTTCTCAATAGATTTCCATCACAATTAAATAGTTTTGCGTTAGGATGGTTGAGTAATATATAATAAATACCATGTTACCAAAATGGAAACTGTCACGGTACGGGAGTATAATAATGTCTCGAAATGGATATGCATTGTTGTAGCTGTGACATAAAACACTCTGAATTCGTATTACCACGTTATTCTGAGTGGACCACGGTTCAGAATTATTGATTAAGAAGAATGTCATGGACGTTTACTATAACTGAGTAATTGATAACAAACTTCAATATAGACAATTTGTCAAATTTTACTAGAAATTATTAATAATACATTAGAACAACATAAGTAATAAAACAAGTGTAAAATAGTTAAAACAATGAATGGTGATATAACCATATAAATTTCAGAACTAGAAAATAAATATCTAAAGTATAACTATGAATTAATAAATTAATCAATTAAACAAACAGAAGGAATGAATTATTAAATAACAATGAATAATAATAGTTCAAAGATTATAATAATAAAATATTAAATGAAAATAATAATAGAAATGTTGTCGTATTCAGTTCACAAAGTTCTTAGTTTATTTGCGGTTACGACTTATCTAAAATATACTCTTATAACGAGGTTCACACTTATCAATAGACCTCTCTTATCAATAGAGTCAAAATATTAACATACAGATATCTATTAATAATCACACATTTTAAATATAAGTTTACACAAACATGTATGAAATATTTAATAGGATATCTGTAGCCTATAACTTCCCTCTGTACCTACACCAGGTATAATATTATGTGTATCCAGGGTTTTGGGCTTAGGTGTAAGCTTACCCTTTTAACAAACAGTCTCTTATAAATAATCTTTTCTGCAAAACCACGCTACTAGGCGCTACTTTTCCTCTTATAGAGCTTCTTTACGCAAAATGCCTTGCTCTGAACGGTTGATGCCTTAATTTTAATTACATCACAACTCTAGCAAACTGGCAGCAATTCTAAAACCGCGAAATGCCATTGCTCTCTCATGAGCACTAAACTCTTCCTAAACCACTTCCTAAGGCAGAGGGCACTACCTCTTGACCCAGGGGCTTAACAGGGTGACAACCACCCGGTTGAATAACAGTGGACTTAGGGATATACAACAAGGCCTTATACAAACCGTTCCTTATCACAGAGCTTATCTCAAACTCGCGGTCTTTACTTAGTAACTTTAAAACATTGGATACACACAATATTATCTCTACATTCAATTAATAAATATACCTGGCATAGTTCCAACAGCGAAGCCTCCCTGAATAGACTGAACGGCTCGGGTGTCAATATTAATTATACGAACCTATCACAATATCTGGTTTCTTAATTTATTGCAGTACTTAATAAAACATATTAAATCTACAATACCTTTAAATTGACAAAGATAATAAATTCATCTATCTAAATTGTATAACGCAATTTAGAACCGTCGCAGCCGTCAGTCTATCAGAGAGTGAAGATAAATTCACTTAACACCAGGAGGACCCCGCCAGGCGGGAAACCCTCCTCCAATAAGGTAATGCAATACAAAGTTTCAATCAGTTCATATCAATTCACGAAGCAACGACGTGTAATTATCACACAATGCTGACGTTAAGAATCCAAGTTCATTCATAATATCATAAACCAGTTTGGTTGATAATGACATGCATGCATAACGTACACACGCCACAAATCAGGACCATGACATCCTGACACGTACCATCACCGTACAGTCACTGTCAGTACACGTGTAAGCGAAAAACTGACAGAAACGTTGAACTATAAACTTTTGAATCTCAGTTGATAATCTCATCAACTACTTCTTACATTAATTATCTCAATAAAGCAAGGAGAATATTTTTAAGGTCCACCCGGTAGATGAAGATATACTTTCCAAATAATTTTTAATTCTTCTTTACTTTAATCTGTGTCACTCCTGCACTATACTCAAGCGTTACATCATACTTAATTAAACTACTAGAGAAGCGGTTCATCTCTTGTACGTAAAGTTCATATTTTAAACTTTGACTATTTTGTGTCACAGAGTTAAATCTCTTTTGATCGGCTGATCAACCACTTGTGATCGTTTCTAAGGTTACCTCTATTCCGTTTGTTGGTAGAAATAACTTAATAGCGAAATCAGCTTCAAGTTGATGTATTGCCTTCAGCGTATATTTTAATCGTTTACTGTATTTTATTTTAATTTGTTATCTCAGGTTTAACAGATACCATTGGAAAATCATCAAGTGAATCAGATCCTGCAAGACGTGACAAATGTTCTCAGTGTAAGGTAACTTTCAGTGAAACAGATCAAGAGAAGTCAAGTACACAGTGTAAACACTTGAGTGACCGTCAGTTTCATTGTACTCAGTGTGATAAAACATTCAAAAGAGAAATCTACTTAAAGCGGCACATACGGCGCAAACATGAGAACAACCTGCAACATTGCTGTACTCTGTGTGATAAATCATACAGTGATAAATCAGATATCACTCAGCATATAAAGAACGCGCATGGGGATAAGAAATATGAGTGTGACAAGTGTGACTTCAGTTCTAGTTACAGGCAGAGTCTCAATGTTCACATCTCAGCTGTTCATTTAGAGGAACTTCACGAGTGTCCACAGTGTGACTATTGCTGCTCACGGAAGAATAATCTAACATCTCACATACGTTTTGTTCACAATCGAGAAAAGTCTTTCGAATGTTCTTCTTGTGATAAGAAATTCTCAACACGTCGAGTTCTAGATCAACACTGGAGATCAGTTCATTGTGGAGAAAAACCTTTCACTTGTGATCTGTGTGATTATAAGTGTTCTCTGAAGGGTAGTCTTACCCAGCACAAGAAATTTGTCCATGATAGAATACGGCGTTTCGGTTGTGCTCAATGTCAATACATGAGTTCAACAAAGAGTCACCTCAAGGCGCATTGGATGACTGTACACTATCAACAGAGTCCTCACTCTTGTACAGAGTGTGGTAAATGTTTCAGTTCAGGCTATCAGCTAAGGACACATCAGAATGCTGTTCATAGGAGACTTCAACCTCATTCATGTAATGAATGTAGTAAAGCTTTCAGTACACCTTCAAATCTCAAATTACACGTTAATGCTGTACACAGAGGAATTAAACCCTACACATGTGCAGAGTGTGGCCGGAGATTTTCTCAGAATGGCCATCTTCTGAGTCACATCAGAGCAGTGCATCTTAAGGATTGATCTTATACTCGTTTAATATGAAAGAAAGTTTAGTTGTAAAAAAATTATCTATAAGTTTATTATAAAAATTTATAAGTTATAAGTCTATAAGTTTTTAAAAATTTGTAAGTTTATTTAAAAATCATTATAAGTTTACACAAAGGTGTCATCTCATAAAGCATACAAGTGTTCATGATGGAATATGACTTTTTGGTTGTGCTCAGTATGAATACAAGAATTTAACAAAGAGTTATCTCAAGATTCATTGGACTACTGTACACTATCAACAGAACCTCACTCTGGCACTGAATGTGATAAATCGTACTGTAAAACCTCAGATCTCAGAAATAATCAAAATGTTGTCCACAAGCTACTAAAATCTCTGTGACGTGTTGATTGTAATAAAGCTTAAAGTTAAACCTTTTCATTGATTGCATTATATCAGTTCGAATTACAAGAATATTCCAATATAAATATATATTTCTCTCTCTCTCTCTATCTCTCTCTTAGTGCACTGCCTACTGGCAGGTCCATTTTATATAACGCCTTCACTCTTCTCTATCTTCCGCTTTCCTCTTCATGTCCACATATGAGTGGATCTTTAAATCATCTAACATACCTAATCTCGGCTGGCCTCTGCTTCTTTTTCCTTCCATTCTACCTTTCACGACCTCTTTTAAAAGACCTTCCCCTTAGAATGTGTCCTTTCCAACTCTTCTTCCTCTTTCTTAATACATTTATCAACTGTCTGACTGTACCAACTCTCTCCAGAACTTCCTCATTGGTAACCTTTTGAGTCCAGCTAATCCTTTCCATTCTTCTTCATATCCTCATTTCCAATTCCTATAGTTTCCTAATATCTTCCATTCTTAAGGTCCATGTTAAATATAGATTTATGTAATTTATAATTATACTATTATTATTATTATATATATATATATTTTTAAATTTACCCCGGTGTAAAGAACCTGGGGTTTGATAAAAACGATTCAAGCTATGCGTGCTGAATCGCCGCCCGGCTACTCGAGGTCATCAAACGGCTTAAAATAATTATTGAAGCAGACTGCATTAAATCTTTGCAAAGTCATGGAAAGCCTTTGCCAAAGAAAAGAAGTCTCTCGCTTATCGCCGGTTTGCTCTGCAATAAGTCTGCCTATGCCATTAATAAAGTCAGCTCCTTCGGGATTCATCGGGCCCATGGTTTCAATGGCCACCGGAACAACTTCATATCCTAAGGACAGATCACGGTATTTATCCAACTTCCTAGAGGCGGCATGAACAGCAGCTCCACCGGCTATGACTGAAATCGTATTCAGGTAGGAGTTTGCCATAGTGTCAATGACCGTGACGTCCCATACGGCACATTTACCGTTGCACCAGGGCACTAAAGTCAAGCCGTCCGGACGCTTGCCGTCTGATCTGGGCAACCCACTTGGTTCCTTAGAGGAAGGGATGCCTGGTCTTGAAAGTGCTCGCCATATTAAGTCATTTAAATTGTGATGGCGAGACATTCTACCTGAGCTTCGTTTGCAGGAGAGGCCGTGGGGACCTAAAGCGTCGACTTCATAACCGCAGGGGCACATGTGAGGCTCGCAAGTTATTATTAGTATTATTATGAAAATTGTTCATTCAATAGTTTATAATAAAATTATTATTATTATTATACTTCAAATCTACTAAATCTATGTCCGCTGAAAGTTAAACGCTTATTTATTATTATTGTTATTATTATTACTATTATTATTATCATTATTATTATTTATATATTTTTAAATACCCGGGTGTAAAGAAACCGAGGTTTGATAAAAATGATTCAAGCAATACGTGCTGAATCTCTGACCGGTTTAAAAGAATTGCTGAAGCAGACTGCATTAAATCTTTGCAAAATCATGGATATCCATTGCCAAAGAAAAGAGGTCTCTCGCTAATCGCCGGTTTGCTGTGCTAGAGGTCTGCCTATGCCATTGATAAAGTCTTCTCCTTCGGGATTCATCGGGTCCATATGGCCATTTCACAGTGTAATCACTTGAGTGACCTTCAGTTTCTTTGTACTCTGTGTGATAAATCATTCAGCTGCAAAAGTGGCTTGAAGCATCACATACAGCGCAAACATGAGAACAACAGACAGCATTGTTGTACTCTGTGTGATAAATCTTTCAGTCTTAAAGCGCGTCTCACTCATCATATCGAGAAAGTGCATGGAGATAAGAAATTTACATGTGACAGATGTGATTTCAGTTCTACTTATAGATCGGGTCTAAGTTATCCCATCTTAGCTGTTCATTTAGAGGAAAAACCTCACGAGTATCCACAGTGTGACTTCTGCTGCTCACGGAAGGGACATCCAACATCTCACATACGTTTTGTTCACAATCAAGAAAAGTCTTTTGAATGCTCTTCTTGTGATAAGAAATTCTCATGACGTTCCAATCTAGATGGTCGCAGGAGATCAGTTCATTCTGGAGAAAAACGTTTTACTTGTGATCAGTGTGATTATAAGTGTTCACGGAAAAGTAGTCTCACTCTTCATAAGAGATGTGTTCATGATAGAATACGACCGTTCGGTTGTGCTCAGTGTGTATACAAGAGTTCATCAAAGGGTGACCTCAAGCGACATTGGTTGTCTGTTCACTATCAACTGAAGCCTCATTCCTGTAGTGAGTGTGGTAAATCTATCAGCACTGCCTCAATTTTCAGGAAACATCAGGATGCTGTACACAAGAGACTTAAACCTCATTCATGTACTGAATGTGGTCGAGCATTCAGTTTTAAAACAAATCTCATACTTCATACTAACGCTGTGCACAAGAAATGTCCGCCTCATTCGTGCACTGTATGCAGCAAATCTTTCAGTCGTGCTTCAAATCTTAAAGCACACGTTAAAGTGATACACAGAGGAATGAATCTTTATCCATGCGGTAGATGTAGCAAATGTTTCAGTAATGCTTCCCGTCTCAAAACTCACGTAGATTCTGTACACAGAGGAATTAAACCTCATTCATGTGGTAAATGTAAACAATCTTTCAGTTGTGCTTCAGGTCTCAAAACACATGTTGATGCTGTACACAGAGATATTAGGTCATACTCGTGTGATAAGTGTGACAGTAAATTCTCACTCCATAGTAATCTTAAAAGGCACATCTCTGCTGTGCATCAAATAGACTGATCTCAAGCTTGTTCTGTAATGAGTAAAAGACTTTTTGTGGTCAGGAATCTTCAACACCTCGTGTAGCGTGGACATTACGGGGCGTTCATCACAACGTCTTTAGAGATTTGATTGAATGCTTATTCTAAACAATTTTTTTAATTTATTATCTTCATTGAAACTGGACGATTTTCGAAAACGTTTTACTATAATTTTGTACTGATCATATTCCTCATTCTCCACGCAGAATATTTCTGACTATCTAGTACTTTGACTAAAATCTGTACTTTTATGTAAAGTTGTCATGTAGTTAACCCATTCAGCCCAGCGTCCCTTCCCTTTTAAGGGACGCTTGGTTATAAGTCACTAAATTAAAAAGTTGTACTTGGAGCAATGTAATAAGTGACTTATATGTTGTAAAAATGATAAAGGTAACATAGAAACATAAATGAACAGTTTGATATAAAAATAAGGTTGTGGTAGCGTGACTTGAAATCAGCTGTACTTAAAAAATGGCTGCAAGATTCAAAGACCTGTAAGTAACCATCCCAATTTTATTTTATTTATATTGTATATATAATTGTTTTTGCATAAACTCGTTTATTACATGTATATCTTTATTTCTAATTGAATATAGTTGCAATTCTTGGAATTTGGTTCATGGAAAAGGTTGTTTGAATAATTGTGTCCCTTATAAAGGACGCTGGGCACTAGCCGTACTAAAGATTTCATAATTTCACTATAGTTGTGGCGCAAATTTTAGCCATATCTCTGCTATTATATGAACCTAAACCTTAACTAAGTCTAAATTGTCTCATAATATCGACTCTGATCATTTAAATTCGTAGTACTCTTGACGTCTAAGTTGTGTTTTTGCACTGCAGTGGCACAAATTCCTCAACTTCTGGCTGAATGATCAAACGATGAATTACCAGTTGACAACTGCAAACAACCCCTAGCGGATGCTCATGGTATAACTGACGAGGATAGAGCGACATATGCATCATATAGCTTTCTAAGAAACTTGAGTGCCAGTGAATTTCAAGCCAGTGGAACAGTTAGAGAAAAACGGACATGGCATGCCCTGTCCCATGAAGTCATTGACGACAGTGAAGAAAGAACCTGGAGGTTCATATGATTACAGAAACAGCGATGAAACACTGATGATCCGATGGAGTGATAGCAGTGTTGTGACGCTAGGAAGCAAATTCAACAACATATGACGAAGGTTCAAAGATGATCTCAGGTAGTCAAGCTCAGGATATTTGTTCCTCAACCAACAATATTTGACGTCTACAACTCAGGAAAGGGTGGCCTTTACCAGCTGGATCAGCAGGTTCTGCATGTCGCACTCAGATTCTTCAGCGTAAGTTGTGGTGGCCAATAGTTATCTACCTCACTACGTTACAGTTGTCAACTCATGGTATCATCTTGGCCGCTGGATCGGGGTATACATTGATAGTCTGACCGCATTCCGACGAACTCTGGCTATTGATCTTCTCAGATGCTATGGAACATCGTCCTTACAATCGTTCAGCGATCTCGAGTAACGGGGTTCGCTACGATGGTCTAAACCACTGGATTGTAAAGACCTTCCCCCAACGTCGTTTTAAAGCCTGCGGCCTAAGGTCGTACTATCAGTGCAAAAAATGTGACGTAGCGTTTCATATGGAACGATTCGAGAACTACCATGCACTGTCATGAACCTACATTTATAGGCTAACATGGCAACAAGGCGAATATGGGCCGACTCAAGACTCCTAGCTGCACTAGGAATATGTGTATTTGATATGTTTATTCAGCCTGAAAACATCACTAGTTGCCAAGATTTCGAACAAAAAGACTATTGGCGTTGTTTTTGAACCATATGATTTGTAATAATTCTCTTACAAATAATTTTAAATTAAAAATTTGTCATAAATTTAGAGTATTATTGGTATTTTTACTCTTATTGTAAGAATTATAAATCACTTTCACGATGTCTATTGTGAGTTCGTTCGTTTTAAATGTTGAACGTTTTTCGTTAGTCTAGTGCCCTGCGTCCCTAACAAGAGACATCTTTTTTTTCCAAAATGGTGAAATGAGAGTATAATTTTCAAATTTGACATAATTTCTGAGCACCAAAGGATGAAAAAATTGTAAAAAGTTTAATGCTTATGAACAAAATTTAACTTTGGGCACTAATGGGTTAATATATATATACATGTATATATAAGTTTCATTTGAGTTATACTAGTTCATAGGACTAAGCTTAGAAAATGATCAAAATGCTACATCATGTAACGCTATTTTTACAAAATGCTACATCATGTAACGTTATTCTAACAACTTCGTTAAGTCATTATAAGTAGCTCCTATGCTCTTAAAACAGAAGCACAGTCCTATAACGGATCATACACGAGATATAACGAAGAGCCATTCTACGAAGTGTCAGCTCCCAATGGTCTGTTCATGAATCACGAGTCTAACTCTAGAGCTAGGGGGTCATACTCGCAGATGTAACACGGAGCCATTACGCAATATTCATCATTCCACTGTTAGTTCGAAGTATCCATCTCGTGTGTGATCGCTATGCGATTTTCAGATCTTGCTAAGCAGTTTTGTTGAAAAGGAATCCAGTTTTATAAAGCACAGGATAAGAAACATCAGTGAACATCCTCAACCATTTATCTTCTCTCGGTTAAACAGAATTGATTCTTTTCAGAAGTCATGATCTCATATTGTGATGCCCATGTGGCCATTCAATTTTTCTGTATTTCTATATTAGCAATTTAGAACACGGTTTTCTTCAGAAATTAATTTAATTTTTCTAGCAATAAAATTATGGATAGCGTATGCATTTGTTTTACTTGGAAACTTCAGATAAATCGGGAATTCGATTCTTTTCCAGGTATTCCTCTGTACTATTAGGTTTAACATATGAGTGAATATAATTAAATAGGCCTATATGTATAGTTTTGCCCCAAAGGCCAGTTGGGCTATAGGGCACAACTGGCCGAATAATTGCCACTCAAAGTTGGACGGGTAGAGAAACTTTCGTGCAAACTTCACTGCGAAGCAGCGTAGAACTGAAAACTTAAATCATATGTTAAATCCTTCTATATGTCTATTGTTTAAACAATTGTTTAACGATTGGATTGTTGATGACTGCTTCAGAGAAACATCTGGATTTATTTGCACACAAATTAACTTTTAATTCCTCACTTTTTTCAAACACTTTTAGTCAGCCTTAGACTGGATCAAGCTCGCAGATATAGCACTGAGGTACTTTGCAGTCACCTTCAGCCCATTGGTAGGTCTTCGTGCCCATATCGTAGCTGATGACGAGGCAGTTCTGTGTGCTGTCACGACAGTCGGGTTCATTAGGAAGCCAGTTTGTATAGCGGACAGGATACCGGACACCATGGGAAGTCCAAGACCATTTATTGTCACACGCCTGGGTGGATTTGATTCTTCGTCCGGAAGTTGAGAAGATAAATTTTGAGCCCATGGATTTGCATTTATCGAAATCTGTAGAATCAATTTCGAACATAATAATTTATTAAATGAGATTTTAATATAGTGCAATTAAAAATAAAATTGCATTAAAAATTTAATGCACTTTTGAAAGCATTAAACATTTTAAATGTCGTAATGTCCCACTGTAGGATGATACATAGTCATAATCTGATCGAATGCAATTTCCTGCATTGACAGGAGATGTTAACGTCAGTTTCCGCACTGGAGAGCGATGTCAGTGACGGGCGAGCCCAGGAATTGAACCCCGCACTTACTGATCCGCGGTGGAGTATCTTACCGACTTCACCACTGGCTTCAGCCGTATTAAGAATGCCTAATGATGGATATGCAAAGACTCCAATAAATTTGAAACCAAGGATGAAGAAAAGAAAAAGAGAAGCCCTAAAATTACTTCGTTCAGCACGATTAACAAAGATTTGAAAACTTTGAACACTTCATGGGAAGATGTTGTGATGGTTGCTGGAGACAGAAAAGAAAGGAGGAGTGTTGACGCCCTATGTTCTCTTCAGAACGCAAGAAACTGATGATGCTTGCATGTTTAGTGAAACATATTAAGCAGACATATGATACTTGTTGTCCAACAATCATATTTTCATCAAGAACGTTGTCACTTGGATGTACTAAAAGCCAGTCTTTAGAATTGGATAAAATAAAGTAGACTAACTGATTGCAGCTTCTGAGTTAATGATGACAATTGATTCAGCGTATGAATCTATACGGTTCTATAACTTAAAATTTAAAGTATAGGGTGTCCAGATAGATCGTGAACGATTTTGAATGACTGCCATTTTTAATCCACTAGTAACAAATTTATAAAAATTGTCATTTAGTATTTAATAATGTCTCCTTTATTCTTCAGTACAGCGTCAAGTCGATCATGCATCGAGCCAATTAGATTTGTCAGAGTTTTCAGAGGTATCGATTTCCACGCCTTTCGAATCCGGCGTTTCAAGCTGTTCAATGTCTGCGGTTCAGGATCGGCATAAACCGTTGCCGCCATAATACTCCAAACATTTTCTATCGGTGACAAATCCGGAGAATTAGGTGGCCAGTCCTCTGGTGAGATATATCCATTAATGTTTGTGTTCAACCACTCGACTGACGCTCTTGATGTGTGTGCACGTGCACCGTCTTGTTGAAACAATCCTTCGCCGTTATTACGAAACAGCTTTGTAGCTGTTAAATTCGTACATACAACTGTTCGCTGGAATGCTGGTTTGACCTCTTTCTCCAGTATCTCATTGATGTAATAAGTCGAATTAACTGAAGTTTTATTTGGGATGATATGAAGTTTTGTTAATCCGCGAGCTGTAATACCACCCCACACCAGAACTGACGGGCTGAACTTCACCTGTGGCGCGCACGGAACAGAAGTTTCTTGTGATCCCCATACTACATCGTTCTTATTGTTAGGTACGTAGTAAAGTTTGAAAGGTGATTCATCAGTGAACATGACACGCGACCAGTCAATATCTTTAAACTTCTTCGCAAAGTTGACTCGGCGGACTTTATAAGCACTACTTAACTTTGGGACCTTTTGTCGTTTAAAGCATTTCCATTTCAGCGTCGTTCGCATATACTGTCTTATTGTCTCTTTGCATCCAGCAAAGCGTTTGTCTTTCAATCGACGTGCTAACTTTCGCAGACTCTGTCCACGCACATATTTAGACTGCCTAATCAGTTTTTGAGCGGCAGCAGTCAGCACAGACTTTCGACCGCCTTGATAACGACTCTGCAGCGTTTCGTTTGGATTCTGCTTGTAGCGGTTGGCCCACTTGCTAATCCACGCTTTACTACGACCTAGTTTTTTTGCTATAACGCCATAACTATACTTTTCTTCCAATAGTGTAATAGCTTGTGCTCTAATTTGCGCTTCGTTTAATGTTGCCATTGCCTAATCAGTGATACGCCGTTTATTTACTGCACTGTTGCGGCAGTTTTCTGTTTACGCACATTTTGATGACGTCACGGCAAATGACGTCAACACTTTGAAACGTAAGTTACAAACCTACAGTATTTTCCCTGTTATTTACAATTGAACAGCCTATCTGCCAGTATCAAACTTTCCACATTGTATTGTGCATAACATATAATTTTTTGCATTCAAAATCGTTCACGACCTATCTGGACACCCTATAGTATTGAATGTCTCAATCGCTCAATCGTTAACGATATGACCTTTTAAATAACAGATCCTGAGTTGAATTGAACCCTCGTGGGTTCGAATCCCAGCCGCGCTGATCTGAGAATAAAATATCGGACATTCACTGGACTGGTTTTACGGAAAAATGGATTAAATTGTCAAACGGATAAAGCATGTGGTGTTAAAAGTGATAGATATCAACATAGTTGATCATTTAAATATAATTCTTTTTACTTTGCTTTTAATAATGTGAATATAATTCGTAGAAATAATAACAGGTAAAACATCAGATAAACCGTAAAATTGTAAATGTCAAATGTCAAATTACCATTGGGGTTCATTAGTCTAAACGCGTGCAGGTAAAGTTCAATTGCACGATGTTCAGTTTTAGTTTCAATGGATAGCAGATTCGCTCCAAAGATTTCCAGATCACAATTGTACAAAGCATTTGACCAGGTCGCCTTATCCGTCACGATTTTGTAGCAATTCTGAAATGTACATTCTGTCAACCATCCGTACGGACACACTACACAGAATGTCAAGCAGTAGTTGTGCGTTCATTTGCTTGTACTAAAAGCTAAGTTTGACGTCAGTTTCCTCAATCGAAAGCGATGTCAGTGACGGGCGAGCCCAGGATTTGAACCCCGTAACGACTGATCCGCGGTCTAGTATATTACCGAAATCGTAATTGTATTTCAAATAATACTTAGTATTTGAATGTCATTTCTTAGTATTTGTGCATGAATCGTTCAATGAACCTCAGTATGGTAGGAGTTGATGTACTTTTGTGGAGACAGATTAAATCCTTACATGAAAGACGATCACCTGTATTTAACTGTAGGTACTCGAGGACAAATATATTATCTATGCAGAAATAGTGAATTTTGGTAATGTTGTAGGCAGTATAGGGATCAAAATAATTTTAAAAGCAGTACAAGAATCAAATCAAGTAGCCTACACATCTCAATTAGGCCTATATATACGTATATACATGTCTATAAATGTAAATGCTATACAGGGTGAGTAAAAAAAGATTACACCTGCAAGAAGTGTGAATATCTTAGGCTATTGTTAATATTTTCCACTAAAACTTCTATCAATTACTAAAGGACTAATTTCTGATGGGGTGGTCATTTTTCATCCATTTTGGTACATAGATAGGCCAGTCATGCAAGTTTCAGCAGTTTCCCCATTTTTGAATGTATTCTAAATAAATATTTTATTTTTATTTTTGCCCTGAAAAGGGCCGTTGTGGTGGTTCAGAAATAACCAGTTGTATCTGCTAGCATTACTGACTATTCCATATGCTTTCCTCTCTCTGCTACGCAGGACTGCAGTCACTTTCTGAGCGCTAGGATAGCCTTGTTGATTCCAGCTTTGGGCACGCTCTCCCAGATTGATTGTAGCACTTACTGCAGTTCTGTTTTGTTTTAAGGCTTCGGCTGGTGTTTCTGATAAGAGATGCAGCATGGTTCCCCAGACATAGTAATCCAGCGGATTTAGATTGGGAGACTTTGGAGGCCATTCATTCTTCTTGATGAAATCCGGGTTTCTCTCGCTGATCAATTCCTGTGCATGACGAGATACATGAGCCGGAGCACCATTCTGCTGAAAGATGAAACCATTTGGTAGAAGAGTATAGCAATCATCAAACAGCTCCAGAAGGAAAGTATTGACGTAATACTGAGAGTTCACCCTTACCTTCTCGTCAATGAAGAGCAATCTGCCCTTACCGTTGTAGCAAACGTCATGTTTAGGTAAAAATGAGGGGTTTCTCTGCTGAATCTTGCATAACTGGCCAATCTATGGATTGAATAGGATAAAAATTGGTCACCAGATCAAAAATTAGTCCTTTCTTAATTGGTAAAAGTTTGATTTGAAAATATTAACAATAGCCTGAGATATTCAAACACTTTGCAGGTGTAATAATTTTATTTACTCACCCTGTGTATGTATATGTATATATATATATATATATATATTTATATATATATTTATATTTATATATACATGTATATATGTTTATATATATATATATATATATATATATATATATATATATATTTACATATTCATATATATACACACGTATATATATACGTATATATTATATGACATATATATATATATATATATATATATATATATATATATAGGCTATAGGGCCTATATATATATATATGTCATATAATATCTATATATATATATAATACAGCATATATATATAAATATATACATGTTATAATTTATTTATTGCAAGCTTTAGTTTTGTGACGGGATTATCAAATAGGCCACCTGCTGCCTTCACAAAAGCATAAGCTTGCAAAAATCAAACGACTTATCCAGGGGCGGATCCAGGAATTTTTTAAGGGGGGGCCCGAAATTTTTTTTTGAGAGTGTACACATTTTTTGCTTACGCCACGCCATCTTCGTGACATGACGCAACCACAAAAAATGCTGTGACGGTGGGGGGGGGGGTGGAAAATTTTTCACTACTTCGCTCGGCTCACAGAGTGGGTGTATTCCAGTGTCTTACCGCCCCCCCCCCCCAGTCATACCCGTACTAAAGTCTAAGGAATACTGAAAATTCCTAACATCCTATATATGTTTTGGAAAAACAGGTTAATTTTTTAACCTTCAAAGAAATTCAGTGGATCTGGACGAGTTGCAAAGGTGACAAAATTTTGGTGGTAGGGGGAGCTTAAGTCCTTCCAAGCAATAGCTGTTTGCACCACTACTCCGGGACAGAGTTCACATTTTTAGTCAAACCCTTTTCTCCTCTTATACAGTGGTTTATGTGAAAATTAAGAGCTACTGAAACGGTCAAAATATGGGCCCCTAGTGGGGTCCACCTTTGAAGAAATTCGAACTATAGTGGTAGTGAGTTCCCTCTCGTACCCCCCCCCCCAACCACTGCCCTTACAAACATATTTACACATACAAATTGTCATAGAAACAATAAAAATATAGTTTCCTTTTTTTTCGCCGGGCCTAAGGGGCGCCTGGGCCCACCCTGGATCCGCCACAAGACTTATCCCATAAAATTTTATTTAAACTCTCTCATTATCCTTATCTTAACAGATATCCATGTCCTTACTCATTCCATGCCTTATGTAGCCTATCAATTGCGAAAAATATGACTTCTGAGATGGTTTTCCGTTGCCTGCCTTAGATTTTGCTTTTTCACCTTTTAGCACACGTGCATAAAGTTTGGTCTATTGTTCAGTGTCTTGGTTAAAACACAGGATATTTTATATAATTCGTATATAAAAATATATAAAAATATTAGCTTGTAATCATAAATTTAAATCTGTAAATACATTTATCAGTTGATAAATGAGAAATAGGAAGATGATAGGATACATTGTTAGGGGGAAGATCAACTAAAAGATGTCATATAAGGCAGCATGGAAGGAAAAAGAGGCAGAGGCAGGCCAAAATAGGTATGTTAGATGATTTAGAGACCCTCTAATATGTGAAATTAAAGAGAAAATCGGAAGACAGAGAAGAGTGGAGGCGTTACACACCATGGACCTGCCAGTAGGCAGTGCACTAAGAGAAAGAGAGAAATCATAAATTTATTTACCAGCTGTAGTGCATGCATTAGCTCTGGGTTTAGCATCAGTTTCTCCGAGGAAGAGCACTGTTGATAGAAGTACCTGAAGAAGGTTCCGTAGAAAAGTCATTTTCTAATACGAAAACTCAATTTATAATTTCTACGAAATTTTCAAATAAAATATAGATAATATATTCCGAATCTAGAAAATCTCTTTCGAGTGAGGAAGCTGACGTTAACATTAGCTTTACCAGCTTTTTAATTTAATTTTGTGCACTCCTAATTTGTTTTCATTTCTTAAGACAAGCGGATAATTCTTACATTTCGTTATTTCTCTTTAGCCTTTAGTGGTATTTTTTTTCAATTTTTTTGTTCGCATAGTTACACACTGAGGTTATTAGTAATTTAGAATTTTTATTATTAAATTCGAGCAGGGAACTGACGTTACAAACTTAGCCTTGTCCTAATAAATTCCTAAACAAATATTGGACAAATGGATCCAAAAAAGAAACTCGGGTGGATCCAATTTAGATTAAGATCGACTCGTTACAAAAAGGAAAAATTATCATAAACTTGAATTTTTAAAATCAAATATTTGTTGGAATACAGTTGTTTTTAATATAAAATGAAATATGACACTAATTTTGGCGAATGCTAGTATATCAAAGGTTCTGCTAATACTATTGCGTTGTGTTGTCTTGTGTTTGTTGTCGTTCTTAAAACACTTAATCTCTGAGAACCTCTGACTTGGGAAACTAGTGACTCACAGGTAGTATTTATTTAATTGGCCGTCGCCTATTTGTATTGTTGCTTCTTACTAATGAAGCACGATAAAACGACACATTAATAGAAAACAGTCATTTGTAATATGATCAGGGTTTATTATTATTAATTAATTAGCAATTACAATTCTAGCAAGACACCAATGTTCTATTCAACTAATTATTCTAGACAGGCAATACGCTTTCACAGTTATGATCAGTCCCTAATTCTACCACTTAATCTTGATATAGAAACATATGTATAAATATCTATATATAAATATCTTTAACTTTTGCTCCCTATGAATCTTAATCTCTTCTACTATTCTACTATCTTTACTCTAAATTCTTTCTGTTACTGTCTGTGACAAACTTTTAAGTCTTTTCTAAACAGCCCTTGGACTTAGCCAGATTCAACTTGTCTTGATCTCGACTTAGCTGTTTCTTCACTTCTACTAGACTTTACTCAGCTTGACTCCCTTCTCTTAGACTGCTCTTTCCTTAACCCTCTTCTCTTGGACTCTTCTTTCCTTAGCTCCTTATTCTTAGACTATCTCTCCCTGACTAACTCTTCCTCCTCTATTCTCATCTGAGGTCTTTCTATTCCTGCTAAACCGCGCCTTCTTCCTATGTACTGTCCAATAGAATTAATTCATTATATTTAAGATAATCTAATCCTCCAATCACAGTTGACTTCTTAGTTTGACTTCCGTGATTTATCCTATGATTCCGGCCTTAGATCACACAAACAATTCTCTTTAATCTATCAGACATTCCAAGACAATGAAACTATCACTCGTGCCATTAGCGATCTCTTAATTGCTTTTCCAGCATTCGGATGAATTCAGACTTGCATCTTATAACGTCGTCCTTCCAGATGTCCATTCTCACATTCTATACTCTCTATTTAGGTCAATCACTGGCATGCTCAGGTTATCTAAAGAAATCTATGTCTTAGCTCAACTGCTAACCTTTCACAATTTGTAGTCTAATCTTTGATGTATCTTTTCATATAAAATATATGATTATATGTTACAGCATTCCAACACTACTGACTAATTCCATAATTAACAGTATCAGTAGTGCAAGACATAAATTATATCTAATCATAACACAAAATATAAAACATACAATAATAAAAATTACTAAAATAACAATATTCTCTAAGCTACGTAATTTACTACTTTGCGTCTATTTCTTACACATACTACTATTTCGCATTTATCATCATAATATACAGTGCAATCAACTAGATGCTTATATCATTAACAACTGACAAACTTGACGTTAAACTTAGTTAACACATTCCTACCAATCTTTGATTATGTCTGCTTAGACGACATCTAGTGTAAATTACAATTTCACTGTGGTGACACCCAATATATATTTTTAGGTGAGATCCTTTTGATTTAACATTAACATTCAGTTTTAGCTAACAATACAGTAATATCAATAATCCAAACGTTATCTTAACTCGATTAAACCCAAAGTGTTCATTTACAAGGTTTATACTACATGAAATCTTTAAGTCTACATTTGCTACTACATAACATTTCACTGTTTATTGGGGAGCGAATACTCCCTGCACCTCTTTTATAATAACAATGTACAGCCGACGTATCTCAGCTACAGTGTAGTCCCTACACCTGTATAAATAATCACATATCTATCCCGTATTCGTGGTTCCCGCATTCTCTTTACTCTGATAGATTTACGGCTTGATTGCTTTATTGATATACCACACATGTGAGTTTATACGGATCCAAGATGAATATGAAACTTAACTATATTGCATTTATTCAACATATTATTTAAACTAGAAATACGATTATGGTAACATTCCCTTCCTTTAAAAAATAAATTGGCCTCAATTTATGTAAAGCCATGAAAAAGAGAAATAAAATATACGTCAGTTCTTGATTACGCAAAGCAATTTATACAAATAACTGATTTTATGCTGAAGTAAAAGGACAAAAATTTTAAAACGTTATTGTAAAACAAGGCAACACTGAAAAATTCTTTCCAAATGGTAACTCTACTCTAACGTATCTGAACCAGAAACAAGATCTTGTTGTTATGGTAAGATCTAGGTTTCCTAAAGCTTTCTTTTGTAAGTATTCTTTGTCATTTATACTTTAAATTAATTTACTAGGTATATTTTCTTAGATAATAATTATTGCTAAAATATTTTAACGACATTGTGGCTTATCTTATAAAATATTTTAAAATAACTAAATGTTACTGTATATACTTCAAACTGGATTTTGAAATTTGCGCAGTTTTTGAACCTTGGATCTTTTTGCTCGCCCGTTGGATTCTGCCTCAATAGTGCTCACTGCTGTCATTGATGCCTGTAGCACTCTAATTGCTTTTATATAGTTAATCATTTGATTTGCTGTTCAAATCATATTCTAATTATTTCTATTATACTCTAAGCCTATTTTATTTTCTGACCACATTTAGTGTGTGTTCCAATAATTAACCTATGCCATAGATTACTGTGACACAATGTAACATATATTTTAAACTACTACAAAATATTCTACAGAAGTGAATACATAATATACTATCGGATATAAAGTAGAAAGTTAATTTATGCAAGTTAATACACAATATAATGTCGGATATAAAATAGAACACTCTACGCAAGTAAATACATAATATAGCGTCTGATATAAAATAGAACGAGCATATCAACAAATCGATAGATACATTGAAATAAAGCACAACTACATAATTAGAACGTACATAAAAATCTGTGAGACTAAACAAACGAATTAAATGCTTAGCATATGAACAATTGAGAATGACAGAATAATATAAGATCACCATTTCTTTAATTATTTCTTTTACACTGCCTGTTATATAATTTTGCAGAGCTGCCTGAAATACATGAGATTGTTTTATTAGATTCACTGAGTGATTTCTGTTTACGGCAGTTCATATCAGGCATGTAAGCAGTTTATCGTGATCTCCGGAGTCATAGGCGCCTCCGTTCTGTCATGTTGTCTCGTTATGTTCACCCATTGATGCTCGTTATCTCATAACATACAATCAAATATATATATACGGCAGTAAATGTCAAATACAAATTTAAAGTACATATAATGCGCGATCAAAACTCAAAACAGTTTGTATAATATAATATAATGACGATAACTAAAATACAATAATACAAAAAATGCATGCACACATATATATATATGTTCTTGAATGTACTGCCCAGTGGCAGGTTCAAGGTACATATTGATACTCAAAGTTTGTTTTTTCACTCTACAGGAACACTCCTTAGATCAATCAGTTAATTCCCCCACAAAGTCTATGGCTTATCCATATCTTATGTAGCCTATAGCTTGAGAAACAATATGGCTTCTGAGGTGGTTTCCCTTTACCTTCCTCAGCTCTTATCTTCATTGGCTTCTTACGTACCCTACAACGCAATCAAATGTTCCATTCCTAACATTTGTTCATTTTCACTTCACTTTAACATTGGTTCATAATTTTCAATCTTTCTCTCTCACGATTTCATTATTTACATTTGATAGTGGTCCATTTACTCCTCTAAACACAATAATCACTCATTTTTGCACTACACGTCTTTTTCTCAGTTTTCCTTCTTTGGTCCTATTTATATGATAGTTCATCTTCAAATATTCTGAAATATCCTTTTCATTCTCCCAACTTGGCTTACTATTTGGGTCATCCCATTCTACTAGGTAATGGTACTCATTATTTATCTTCTTTATTTTCAGTAGTCTTTTAGCTGGATACCAAGCTCTCTTAGCTTCTTTCTTGTTCTCACGTACTACTTCACTATTTGTGCCTTGAGCCTGTGTTTCATTTTCATCATTAGTCTCTGCTACATTTAACATAGTCTGATCTTCTGTCCTCTTTGTAACATTTGAGTTATCATCATCATTTTCTACTTCATTATTGATCATACTTTGTCCATTATTATGATCTTGTTCTTGTTCCTCGTTCCTTCTGTCCTCAGTAGTCATTTCTTCATTCTGTATCTGTCTTGCATAATTTCTAACATGTGAATCTTCTTGATCATGATATGCTTTCAATCTGTCTGCATGTATTGGATAACCTATTTGTTTGTGTGTTTCACAATTTCGCAGAACAAAGTTGCAGTCAGATGTCTTGTCAGAGATGTAATACGGACCTTTCCAGTGAATTTGCAATTTCCTGGATTTGCCTAGCGGTGTGACAGGATCGTATAACCATACTTTCTGTCCTACTTGAAATTCAGGTAACTTGGCTTTCTTATCAAATTGCTGCTTGTAGTATACTTGGCTCTGTTCAATGTTCTCTTTAGCAATTTCTTGAATTAGTTTGATCCTTTGAAGAAATTTCTGCATGTATTCAGCTTTATCTGGATTTAGCTCTGTTTCAGCCAGTCTTATATAGTTGTCGATAGGTAATCTCATCTGTCTGCCGAACATAACTTCATATGGTGTAAAACCTGTACTGTACGTAGATACAGTGGAACGATAAGCAAGCATAATTGTTTGCAGATACTGATTCCATTGATCTTGCTTATCACAGTAGGCCTTTAGTCCTGTCCATATGTTTCTATTGAAGTTTTCGGCTGCTGCATTTGCTTGCGGATGATATGCAGACGTCTTCGTATGCTGAATATCAAACAGTTGACATAGTCGTGCTATGACTTTAGACATGAAATTAGCTCCTCTATCAGTTACTAGGCTCTGCATAGCTCCATATCTGCATATAATCTCGTTATAGAGAATATCAGCTACTTCTGTTGCTTCTTGCGTTTTAAGTGGAAATGCTTCAGGGAACCGACTGAATGATTCCACACATAATAGAATATATTTGTATCCTTCCGCTGTCTCTTTTAGAGGGCCACAGATGTCAAAGTGGTACCTCTGACAACAAGTGTCGGTTACTGGCAATGGATTCAAAGAAGCTTTCCTAAAATGCGTGTCTCTTTTTACTTTCTGGCATACCAAGCAAGTCTTACAGTATTGCTTCACGTCTCTGTACAAGCCTGGCCAAAAGTACTTCCTCTTGATGGTTTCATAAGTTCTGTCTAAACCTGCATGACTGTTGTTGTCATGGTATTGTTCTAAAACAGCTTTCCTCATAGAAATCGGAATGGCAACTTGTAATGCTTCAGCTTCATCTTCTACATTGAACCGTCTTGCTCTGATTAATGACTTATGATGAAGAATTCCATCCTTCATGAAATAATTTTCAGCTTCCATTTCAGTTTGCGTAGCTAACTTAGTATCCAAAGGAGTTTCTCCTGTTTCGAGAAATATTATTATTCTAGATAGATCCTGACATTCTCTTTGTTGCTGTGCTATGTCTGTTAATGCCATAACATGATTGTTGATTTTGTGCTGTTTCTGTACCACAGTTTGCTGATCAGAACTGAAATATGCTATGACTGGTTCATATACTCTAGTTGTCTGTTCTTCATCAACATCATCCTCATCCTCATGATCTCCAGCTGTGAAACTGGATTCTGATGTCATCTCAAAGTCATCATCAGTTTCTAGACAGGTAATTTCACAGCTATTCTGATTGTTTTGTATGTTTGCTACTTGAACTGTTCCTGTCAGTAAGTCATCATCTTCATCATCCTCAACTTCTTGTATTGGTGTGTATGGTCTCCTGCTTAGTGCATCAGCATTGTGATTTGTTTTTCCTGCTTTGTACTTGATAGTAAAGTTGTATGGTTGTAGATATAAACTCCAACGAAATAATCTGCCATTATTATTTCTTAGGGACCGAAGCCATGTCAGAGATATGTGATCGGTGAACACAGTGAATTCCTTATGACAAAGAAATACTTTATTAGCTCTGATTGCTTCCACAAGTGCTAGTCCTTCCAAATCTGTGACTGGATAGTTCTTCTCAGCATTTCTTAAGCTTCTACCTCCGTATACTAGAGGATGTTCACGTCCATCGTCTCCTATCTGCGATAAGATAAAACCTATTGATTCAGTCGAAGCGTCCGTTGTTAAAATGAAGGGCTTGTCCATGTTCGGATATGCAAGTACAGGTGTGGATGTCATTGCTGTCTTGAGCTTGTCAAATGCGGCATCACTTTCCGCTGTCCAGACAAAAGGCGTGTCTTTTTTCAACAGGTTATTCAAAGGTGTGGCTATCTTTGCAAAGTCCTTGACAAACCTCCTGTAATAGCCACAGAATCCTAGAAATGCTCTGACATCTTTGACTTTCGTTGGTCTAGGCCAATCCTTGACAATCTTGATCTTCTTGTCATCCACAGAAATGCCCTCAGTAGACAAAGCATGTCCCAGATATACAATTTTGTCAAGAGCAAATGTGCACTTTTCAGGATGCAATCTGAGATTCGCCTGTTGTAGCCTATCAAAGACATTCTGCAAATGAATCAAGTGTTCATCAAAGTTTCGACTGTAGACTAATATGTCATCAATGTATATCATTATATATTTCCAGGTCATTCCACGGAATACTTCAGCCATGATCATCTGATAACTGTTAGATGCATTCTTCAGACCAAAAGGCATTCGTGTGTATTCATAAGAAGCTTGGTGGGTGACAAATGCAGTTTTATGCATGCTATCTGGATGCATTGGTATCTGATGAAATCCTGACTTCATGTCCAGTAAAGAAAAAATGCCTGGGTTGTTCTCTGACAGTGCATCAAACACATCAGTCATCAGTGGAATTGGAAAGGAAGTTTGCTTGGTGACGTCATTGAGCTTCCTGTAGTCAATGCACATTCTGAACGTCCCATTCTTCTTCTTCACCAAGACCACTGGTGATGCCCACATGCTGGATGATGGTTTGATTAGACCACTCTCTAGCATTTCTTCTGTCTGCTTTTCTATTTCCTTGCGAGCTTGAGGAGAATAGCGATATGGTCTCTGTCTAATAGGTATCTGTTTATCAGTTTCTATAACATGTGACTGTACAGTCGTTCCAGGTAATTGATGAAGGTTGTAAGCAAATACGTCGTGGTTTCTCTCAATCAGCTCCGTTAGTTTCTTTTTCTGTTCTGGAGATAGCTTGTCATTCTCGAGCTTGATGCCCATATCGTTGATTTTTGTTGGCTTGTAGTTTAAATCAGCTTTGTCTGATTGTTTGTATTGAGCTTGTTGTGCCTGTATGTTCTGTACTCTGCCTGTCTGAGTCTTTGTATTGCTCATGTTGTTTGTTGTACAATCAGTCATATTTGTCACATCATTCATTACAATAGAGTCATTAGTTATCAATTGTAACGAGGCTACCTTGGTGTTCTTACTAATGAATATTTCATCATTAGTAAGATTTAAAATTCTAACAACTGTTTTGCCATTTCGTGGTTGTACAATGGCTCTTGCTGTTAGATATTTCTGTTTGTAGCGTACTGGTAGAGGCTCCAGTAAATAGCAAGTGTTTGGCACATCTCTACACTTAAATACTGTAACCTGTAACAAGGTTTCAGTACGAGGCGGTAACACTGTTGCTTTAGCTACTCTAGCGATATGAGGTTTATATGATAACATGTTTACAGCAATCATGTTATCATAAAAAGTAACTGTACCATCAGAGCAATCAATTTGAGCCCTAGTGTGTTGTAGAAAGTCCAAACCCATAATCATCTCCTGCTGCAACTGTGGGACAACCAAGAATTCAAAAGGTAATGAAAAATCAAAGATTTTCAGTGGTAACACTACCTTTCCTAACACCTTCATTGGTGACCCATCAGCAGTGGTTAATAGATTTGGAGTCTTTCTATCAACCTGTACTCCTAAGTTTCTTATCAACTGCTCTGATACTACAGATTTACAACTTCCTGTATCAACCAAGGCACGAACAAACTTACGAAATATCTTTACTTCTATGACATTGTTATTTAATTTACATTTGCACGGAGAAATATTACATACACATTTACAAACAGTGTTATAGCATCGAGTCCCAACTCCTCTCTTACGAGAAAGAGTTGGTGTATGGCGCTATGCTCTCCTTCTGCCAGATCTGCAGACTCTACTGAAATGACCTACTCTACCACAGTTAAAACATTTCAGGTTTCTGGCAGGACAACCTGAATTAGAATGTCTTACCAATCCACAATTCATGCAACTATGATCATTTGGCACATTACGAGGCCTTCCGTTGTTATGTGCAACTACTGGCACCTGTGGCTGTGATTGTCTGTTAAAATATTGTCTGCCGTTATGAATATTATTTTGCTCCACAGATCCATTCGCGGTAAATCGAACTCGCCTGGGCGAGGGATCTCTGTTGTTATTATTGGCTACAGGTCTGTTTTGGCTTATTTGAATTTCTGCCACTTGCAGTGCATTGAATTTTTGTTCGATGCGCTGTAGCATGGCAGTGACGTCATCATTTCGTACTTCAGTGGCCTCAGCAATTTGAGCCCACCGAGTCAGTTCGTCAATATCTTCTGGTTCCTGTTGAACTACAAGAGCTCTTATGTTAGGACGTAGTCCATTGATTATACACAAGAGCAACTGCTGCTCATCTAATTCTGCTAGCTGACCTTTTTGCTGCATTAATAATATGTATTCATCGACAGACTGCCTCTGTGATTGAGATGTTGTCCATACATTGGCGACATCTTTCCACCTATGCACAGATTCTCTCTGGAATCGGTCTACAAAAAGTTTTTTTAGGCTCTCCATATCACTTTTGTTTTCTGATTCGATGTTATCGAACCAGAATTTAGCTGCATCTTTAAGCAACAATGGAAATAATCCCATCATTTCTTTTTCCCCCAGACCTTGGTAAAGACAGTAACTTTCAAAGTCACTGAACCATTGATTTGCACTTTCTGATTTCGTGCCCTTAAAATGAGCAGGCAGCAATAACGCCATGCCTTGACTATCTTTAATATTATGTCTGTTTGTGTTTTTACAGGAGTCAGAAAAAATTACCTCTGCTCCTGTTCTCAGCTGCTCGTCCTCTGAACTGCCACCGACCTGCTGCTCCCCCTCTAAACTGACACTTCTATGCTGCTCTTCGACAACAGGCTGATGATCTGTGCTCAGCTGTTGACTGTTAGCTTCTTGTGCGATGGAGTCTTCGGATGAAGATAAATGAGAGTGTAGTGTAGGCGGTGCAGGTGAATTCGAAGTTTGTGGCTGTGAATCTGATGTCACTGCCTCTGTAGTCAACCTTGTCCAGTTGTTGCGTTGAGACATATGCTCTTTGACACTGTAGTTGCTGATGTTGATTCACTGAAGTTGTAGAGGCGTGTGTGGTGTAGATCGTAGGCTGAATTAGATCAAAGGCATCGGCAGCACTTATAGAAACCTTCTTGCGACCTATGGAGGTTCAGCCGCAAGTTAGGCTCAATGCTGACGATGTGGAATTGAGAAATATAACTGCTATATTTGTTTTTATTATTTTCTGCAAAACTTAAGCAAACGATATAGTACAGGGCAGTAGGTATTAGTAAATAATGAGAGTCGTCTTACTTTACTTAAAATTTAAAATTACAGCAAGGATGAATTAGGAATTAACTATTAAATTAAATTGAATTATTAAATTTTATAACTCAATTTCTTGTATTAATTAACTATGGTCGGAACAGGAAAAGCCTGGTTCTTCACCATATATCAAAGGTTCTGCTAATACTATTGCGTTGTGTTGTCTTGTGTTTGTTGTCGTTCTTAAAACACTTAATCTCTGAGAACCTCTGACTTGGGAAACTAGTGACTCACAGGTAGTATTTATTAATTGGCCGTCGCCTATTTGTATTGTTGCTTCTTACTAATGAAGCACGATAAAACGACACATTAATAGAAAACAGTCATTTGTAATATGATCAGGGTTTATTATTATTAATTAATTAGCAATTACAATTCTAGCAAGACACCAATGTTCTATTCAACTAATTATACTAGACAGGCAATACGCTTTCACAGTTATGATCAGTCCCTAATTCTACCACTTAATCTTGATATAGAAACATATGTATAAATATCTATATATAAATATCTTTAACTTTTGCTCCCTATGAATCTTAATCTCTTCTACTATTCTACTATCTTTACTCTAAATTCTTTCTGTTACTGTCTGTGACAAACTTTTAAGTCTTTTCTAAACAGCCCTTGGACTTAGCCAGATTCAACTTGTCTTGATCTCGACTTAGCTGTTTCTTCACTTCTACTAGACTTTACTCAGCTTGACTCCCTTCTCTTAGACTGCTCCTTCCTTAACCCTCTTCTCTTGGACTCTTCTTTCCTTAGCTCCTTATTCTTAGACTATCTCTCCCTGACTAACTCTTCCTCCTCTATTCTCATCTGAGGTCTTTCTATTCCTGCTAAGCCGCGCCTTCTTCCTATGTACTGTCCAATAGAGTTAATTCATTATATTTAAGATAATCTAATCCTCCAATCACAGTTGACTTCTTAGTTTGATTTCCGTGATTTATCCTATGATTCCGGCCTTAGATCACACAAACAATTCTCTTTAATCTATCAGACATTCCAAGACAATGAAACTATCACTCGTGCCATTAGCGATCTCTTAATTGCTTTTCCAGCATTCGGATGAATTCAGACTTGCATCTTATAACGTCGTCCATCCAAATGTCCATTCCCGCATTCTATACTCTCTATTTAGGTCAATCACTGGCATGTTCAGGTTATCTAAAGAAATCTATGTCTTAGCTCAACTGCTAACCTTCCACAACTTGTAACCTAATCTTAGATGTATCTTTTCATATAAAATATATGATTATATGTTATAGCATTCCAACACTATTGACTAATTCCATAATTATCATTCCATATCAGTAGTTCAAGACATAAATTATATTTAATCATGACACAAAATATAAAACATACAATAATCAAAATTACTAAAATAACAATATTCTCCAAGCAACGTAATTTACTACTTTGCGTCTATTTCTTACACATTTCGCATTTACCATCATATTATACAGTGCAATCAACTAGATGCTTATATCATTAACAACTGACAAACTTGACGTTAAACTTATTTAACATATTCCTACCAATCTTTGATTATGTCTGCTTAGACGACATCTAGTGTAAATTACAGTTTCACTGTGGTGACACCCAATGTATATTTTTAGGTGAGATCCTTTTGATTTAACATTAACATTCAGTTTCAGCTAACAATAAAGTAATATCAATAATCCAAACGTTATCTTAACTCGATTAAACCCGAAGTACTAATTTACAATGTTTACACTAAATGAAATCTTTAAGTCTACATTTGCTACTACATAACATTTCACTGTTTATTGGGGAGCGAATACTCCCTGCACCTCTTTTATAATAACAATGTACAGCCGACGTATCTCAGCTACAGTGTAGTCCCTACACCTGTATAAATAATCACATATCTATCCCGTATTCGTGGTTCCCGCATTCTCTTTACTCTGATAGATTTACGGCTTGATTGCTTTATTGATATACCACACATGTGAGTTTATACGGATCCAAGATGAATATGAAACTTAACTATATTGCATTTATTCAACATATTATTTAAACTAGAAATACGATTATGGTAACATTCCCTTCCTTTAAAAAATAAATTGGCCTCAATTTATGTAAAGCCATGAAAAAGAGAAATAAAATATACGTCAGTTCTTGATTACGCAAAGCAATTTATACAAATAACTGATTTTATGCTGAAGTAAAAGGACAAAAATTTTAAAACGTTATTGTAAAACAAGGCAACACTGAAAAATTCTTTCCAAATGGTAACTCTACTCTAACGTATCTGAACCAGAAACAAGATCTTGTTGTTATGGTAAGATCTAGGTTTCCTAAAGCTTTCTTTTGTAAGTATTCTTTGTCATTTATACTTTAAATTAATTTACTAGGTATATTTTCTTAGATAATAATTATTGCTAAAATATTTTAACGACATTGTGGCTTATCTTATAAAATATTTTAAAATAACTAAATGTTACTGTATATACTTCAAACTGGATTTTGAAATTTGCGCAGTTTTTGAACCTTGGATCTTTTTGCTCGCCCGTTGGATTCTGCCTCAATAGTGCTCACTGCTGTCATTGATGCCTGTAGCACTCTAATTGTTTTTATATAGTTAATCATTTGATTTGCTGTTCAAATCATATTCTAATTATTTCTATTATACTCTAAGCCTATTTTATTTTCTGACCACATTTAGTGTGTGTTCCAATAATTAACCTATGCCATAGATTACTGTGACACAATGTAACATATATTTTAAACTACTACAAAATTCTACAGAAGTGAATACATAATATACTATCGGATATAAAGTAGAAAGTTAATTTATGCAAGTTAATACACAATATAATGTCGGATATAAAATAGAACACTCTACGCAAATAAGTACATAATATAGCGGCAAATAAGTACATAATATAGCGTCTGATATAAAATAGAACGAGCATATCAACAAATCGATAGATACATTGAAATAAAGCACCACTACATAATTAGAACATACATAAAAATCTGTGAGACTAAACAAACGAATTAAATGCGTAGCATATGAACAATTGAGAATGACAGAATAATATAAGATCACCATTTCTTTAATTATTTCTTTTACACTGCCTGTTATATAATTTTGCAGAGCTGCCTGAAATACATGAGATGTTTTATTAGATTCACTGAGTGATTTCTGTTTACGGCAGTTCATATCAGGCATGTAAGCAGTTTATCGTGATCTCCGGAGTCATAGGCGCCTCCGTTCTGTCATGTTGTCTCGCTATGTTCACCCATTGATGCTCGTTATCTCATAACATACAATCAAATATATATATACGGCAGTAAATTGTCAAATACAAATTCAAAGTACATATAATGTGCGATCAAAACTCAAAGCAGTTTGTATAATATAATATAATGACGATAGCTAAAATACAATAATACAATAAATACATGCACACCTATATATATATATATATATATATGTTCTTGAATGTACTGCCCAGTGGCAGGTTCAAGGTACATATTGATACTCAAAGTTTGTTTTTTTCACTCTACAGGAACACTCCTTAGATCAATCAGTTAATCCCCCCACAAAGTCTATGGCTTATCCATATCTTATGTAGCCTATAGCTTGAGAAACAATATGGCTTCTGAGGTGGTTTCCCTTTACCTTCCTCAGCTCTTATCTTCATTGGCTTCTTACGTACCCTACAACGCAATCAAATGTTCCATTCTTAACATTTGTTCATTTTCACTTCACTTTAACATTGGTTCATAATTTTCAATCTTTCTCTCTCACGATTTCATTATTTACATTTGATAGTGGTCCATTTACTCCTCTAAACACAATAATCACTCACTTTTGCACTACACGTCTTTTTCTCAGTTTTCCTTCTTTGGTCCTATTTATATGATAGTTCATCTTCAAATATTCTGAAATATCCTTTTCATTCTCCCAACTTGGCTTACTATTTGGGTCATCCCATTCTACTAGGTAATGGTACTCATTATTTATCTTCTTTATTTTCAGTAGTCTTTTAGCTGGATACCAAGCTCTCTTAGCTTCTTTCTTGTTCTCACGTACTTCTTCACTATTTGTGCCTTGAGCCTGTGTTTCATTTTCATCATGAGTCTCTGCTACATTTAACGTAGTCTGATCTTCTGTCCTCTTTGTAACATTTGAGTTATCATCATCATTTTCTACTTCATTATTGATCATACTTTGTCCATTATTATGATCGTGTTCTTGTTCCTCGTTCCTTCTGTCCTCAGTAGTCATTTCTTCATTCTGTATCTGTCTTGCATAATTTCTAACATGTGAATCTTCTTGATCATGATATGTTTTCAATCTGTCTGCATGTATTGGATAACCTATTTGTTTGTGCGTTTCACAATTTTGCAGAACAAAGTTGCAGTCAGATGTCTTGTCAGTGATGTAATACGGACCTTTCCAGTGAATTTGCAATTTCCTGGATTTGCCTAGCGGTGTGACAGGATCGTATAACCATACTTTCTGTCCTACTTGAAATTCAGGTAACTTGGCTTTCTTATCAAATTGCTGCTTGTAGTATACTTGACTCTGTTCAATGTTCTCTTTAGCAATTTCTTGAATTAGTTTGATCCTTTGAAGAAATTTCTGCATGTATTCAGCTTTATCTGGATTTAGCTCTGTTTCAGCCAGTCTTATATAGTTGTCGATAGGTAATCTCATCTGTCTGCCGAACATAACTTCATATGGTGTAAAACCTGTACTGTACGTAGATACAGTGGAACGATAAGCAAGCATAATTGTTTGCAGATACTGATTCCATTGATCTTGCTTATCACAGTAAGCCTTTAGTCCTGCCCATATGTTTCTATTGAAGTTTTCGGCTGCTGCATTTGCTTGCGGATGATATGCAGACGTCTTCGTATGCTGAATATCAAACAGTTGACATAGTCGTGCTATGACTTTAGACATGAAATTAGCTCCTCTATCAGTTACTAGGCTCTGCATAGCTCCATATCTGCATATAATCTCGTTCTAGAGAATATCAGCTACTTCTGTTGCTTCCTGCGTTTTAAGTGGAAATGCTTCAGGGAACCGACTGAATGATTCCACACATAATAGAATATATTTGTATCCTTCCGCTGTCTCTTTTAGAGGGCCACAGATGTCAAAGTGGTACCTCTGACAACAAGTGTCGGTTACTGGCAATGGATTCAAAGAAGCTTTCCTAAAATGTGCGTCTCTTTTTACTTTCTGGCATACCAAGCAAGTCTTACAGTATTGCTTCACGTCTCTGTACAAGCCTGGCCAAAAGTACTTCCTCTTGATGGTTTCATAAGTTCTGTCTAAACCTGCATGACTGTTGTTGTCATGGTATTGTTCTAAAACAGCTTTCCTCATAGAAATCGGAATGGCAACTTGTAATGCTTCAGCTTCATCTTCTACATTGAACCGTCTTGCTCTGATTAATGACTTATGATGAAGAATTCCATCCTTCATGAAATAATTTTCAGCTTCCATTTCAGTTTGCGTAGCTAACTTAGGATCCAAAGGAGTTTCTCCTGTTTCGAGAAATATTATTATTCTGGATAGATCCTGACATTCTCTTTGTTGCTGTGCTACGTCTGTTAATGCCATAACATGATTGTTGATTTTGTGCTGTTTCTGTACCCCAGTTTGCTGATCAGAACTGAAATATGCTATGACTGGTTCATATACTCTAGTTGTCTGTTCTTCATCAACATCATCCTCATCCTCATGATCTCCAGCTGTGAAACTGGATTCTGATGCCATCTCAAAGTCATCATCAGTTTCTAGACAGGTAATTTCACAGCTATTCTGATTGTTTTGTATGTTTGCTACTTGAACTGTTCCTGTCAGTAAGTCATCATCTTCATCATCCTCATCTTCTTGTATTGGTGTGTATGGTCTCCTGCTTAGTGCATCAGCATTGTGATTTGTTCTTCCTGCTTTGTACTTGATAGTAAAGTTGTATGGTTGTAGATATAAACTCCAACGAAATAATCTGCCATTATTATTTCTTAGGGACCGAAGCCATGTCAGAGCTATGTGATCGGTGAACACAGTGAATTCCTTATGACAAAGAAATACTTTATTAGCTCTGATTGCTTCCACAAGTGCTAGTCCTTCCAAATCTGTGACTGGATAGTTCTTCTCAGCATTTCTTAAGCTTCTACCTCCGTATACTAGAGGATGTTCACGTCCATCGTCTCCTATCTGCGATAAGATAAAACCTATTGATTCAGTCGAAGCGTCAGTTGTTAAAATGAAGGGCTTGTCCATGTTCGGATATGCAAGTACAGGTGTGGATGTCATTGCTGTCTTGAGCTTGTCAAATGCGGCATCACTTTCCGCTGTCCAGACAAAAGGCGTGTCTTTTTTCAACAGGTTATTCAAAGGTGTGGCTATCTTTGCAAAGTCCTTGACAAACCTCCTGTAATAGCCACAGAATCCTAGAAATGCTCTGACATCTTTGACTTTCGTTGGTCTAGGCCAATCCTTGACAATCTTGATCTTCTTGTCATCCACAGAAATGCCCTCAGTAGACAAAACATGTCCCAGATATACAATTTTGTCAAGAGCAAATGTGCACTTTTCAGGATGCAATCTGAGATTCGCCTGTTGTAGTCTATCAAAGACATTCTGCAAATGAATCAAGTGTTCATCAAAATTTCGACTGTAGACTAATATGTCATCAATGTATATCATTATATATTTCCAGGTCATTCCACGGAATACTTCAGCCATGATCATCTGATAACTGTTAGATGCATTCTTCAGACCAAAAGGCATTCGTGTGTATTCATAAGAAGCTTGGTGGGTGACAAATGCAGTTTTATGCATGCTATCTGGATGCATTGGTATCTGATGAAATCCTGACTTCATGTACAGTAAAGAAAAAATGCCTGGGTTGTTCTCTGACAGTGCATCAAACACATCAGTCATCAGTGGAATTGGGAAGGAAGTTTGCTTGGTGACGTCATTGAGCTTCCTGTAGTCAATGCACATTCTGAACGTCCCATTCTTCTTCTTCACCAAGACCACTGGTGATGCCCACATGCTGGATGATGGTTTGATTAGACCACTCTCTAGCATTTCTTCTGTCTGCTTCTCTATTTCCTTGCGAGCTTGAGGAGAATAGCGATATGGTCTCTGTCTAATAGGTATCTGTTTATCAGTTTCTATAACATGTGACTGTACAGTCGTTCCAGGTAATTGATGAAGGTTGTAAGCAAATACGTCATGGTTTCTCTCAATCAGCTCCGTTAGTTTCTTTTTCTGTTCTGGAGATAGCTTGTCATTCTCGAGCTTGATGCCCATATCGTTGATTTTTGTTGGCTTGTAGTTTAAATCAGCTTTGTCTGATTGTTTGTATTGAGCTTGTTGTGCCTGTATGTTCTGCACTCTGCCTGTATGAGTCTTTGTATTGCTCACGTTGTTTGTTGTACAATCAGTCATATTTGTCACATCATTCATTACAATAGAGTCATTAGTTATCAATTGTAACGAGGCTACCTTGGTGTTCTTACTAATGAATATTTCATCATTAGTAAGATTTAAAATTCTAACAACTGTTTTGCCATTTCGTGGTTGTACAGTGGCTCTTGCTGTTAGATATTTCTGTTTGTAGCGTACTGGTAGAGGCTCCAGTAAATAGCAAGTGTTTGGCACATCTCTACACTTAAATACTGTAACCTCTAACAAGGTTTCAGTACGAGGCGGTAACACTGTTGCTTTAGCTACTCTAGCAATATGAGGTTTATATGATAACATGTTTACAGCAATCATGTTATCATAAAAAGTAACTGTGCCATCAGAGCAATCAATTTGAGCCCTAGTGTGTTGTAGAAAGTCCAAACCCATAATCATCACCTGCTGCAACTGTGGGACAACCAAGAATTCAAAAGGTAATGAAAAATCAAATATTTTCAGTGGTAACACTACCTTTCCTAACACCTTCATTGGTGACCCATCAGCGGTGGTTAATAGATTTGGAGTCTTCCTATCAACCTGTACTCCTAAGTTTCTTATCAACTGCTCTGATACTACAGATTTACAACTTCCCGTATCAACCAAGGCACGAACAAACTTATGAAATATCTTTACTTCTATGACATTGTTATTTAATTTACATTTGCACGGAGAAATATTACATACACATTTAGAAACAGTGTTATATTTGTAGCATCGAGTCCCAACTCCTCTCTTACGAGAAAGAGTTGGTGTATGGCGCTATGCTCTCCTTCTGCCAGATCTGCAGACTCTACTGAAATGACCTACTCTACCACAGTTAAAACATTTCAGGTTTCTGGCAGGACAACCTGAATTAGAATGTCTTACCAATCCACAATTCATGCAACTATGAGCATTTGGCACATTACGAGGCCTTCCGTTGTTATGTGCAACTACTGGCACCTGTGGCTGTGATTGTCTGTTAAAATATTGTCTGCCGTTATGAATATTATTTTGCTCCACAGATCCATTCGCGGTAAATCGAACTCGCCTGGGCGAGGGATCTCTGTTGTTATTATTGGCTACAGATCTGTTTTGGCTTATTTGAATTTCTGCCACTTGCAGTGCATTGAATTTTTGTTCGATGCGCTGTAGCATGGCAGTGACGTCATCATTTCGTACTTCAGTGGCCTCAGCAATTTGAGCCCACCGAGTCAGTTCGTCAATATCTTCTGGTTCCTGTTGAATACAGAGTTTGTTAGGCGGTCGTCCATTGATTATTGACACAAGAGCAAAATGATGCTCATCTTTATGCTAGTGACTTTTTGCTGCATTAATAATATGTATTCAGCGACAGACTGCCTCTGTGATTGAGATGTTGTCCATACATTGGCGACATCTTTCCACCTATGCACAGATTCTCTCTGGAATCGGTCTACAAAAAGTTTTTTTAGGCTCTCCATATCACTTTTGTTTTCTGATTCGATGTTATCGAACCAGAATTTAGCTGCATCTTTAAGCAACAATGGAAATAATCCCATCATTTCTTTTTTTTTTTTTTCTTGGTAAAGACAGTAACTTTCAAAGTCACTGAACCATTGATTTGCACTTTCTGACTTCGTGCCCTTAAAATGAGCAGGTAGCAATAACGCCATGCCTTGACTATCTTTAATATTATGTCTGTTTGTGTTTTTACAGGAGTCAGGAAAAATTACCTCTGCTCCTGTTCTCAGCTGCTCGTCCTCTGAACTGCCACCGACCTGCTGCTCCCCCTCTAAACTGACACTTCTATGCTGCTCTTCGACAACAGGCTGATGATCTGTGCTCAGCTGTTGACTGTTAGCTTCTTGTGCGATGGAGTCTTCGGATGAAGATAAATGAGAGTGTAGTGTAGGCGGTGCAGGTGAATTCGAAGTTTGTGGCTGTGAATCTGATGTCACTGCCTCTGTAGTCAACCTTGTCCAGTTGTTGCGTTGAGACATATGCTCCTTGACACTGTAGTTGCTGATGTTGACTCACTGAAGTTGTAGAGGCGTGTGTGGTGTAGATCGTAGGCTGAATTAGATCAAAGGCATCGGCAGCACTTATAGAAACCTTCTTGCGACCTATGGAGGTTCAGCCGCAAGTTAGGCTCAATGCTGACGATGTGGAATGTGGAATTGAGAAATACAACCGCTATATTTGTTTTTATTATTTTCTGCAAAACTTAAGCAAACGATATAGTACAGGGCAGTCGATATTAGAAAATAATAAGAGGCGTCCTACTTTACTTAAAATTTAAAATTACAGCAAGGATGAATTAGAAATTAATTATTAAATTAAATTGAATTATTAAATTTTGCAACTCAATTTCTTGTATTAATTAACTATGGTCGGAACAGGAAAAGCCTGGTTCTTCACCATATATCAAAGGTTCTGCTAATACTATTGCGTTGTGTTGTCTTGTGTTTGTTGTCGTTCTTAAAGCACTCT
>CAJHZI010000909.1:0-22500 GCA_905160935.1 Enchytraeus crypticus
CCCTAACCCTAACCCTAACCCTAACCCTAACCCTAACCCTAACCCTAACCCTAACCCTAACCCTAACCCTCACTCCAAAACCATAACCACCAACGACGACCCTAAACCTAACCCCTACCGCAATCAAAACCCTAAACCTAGACAAAAGACCAACACAGCAAACACTACAAGGAGAGCCCGCTCAAGAGCCCTAAACCTATATCCCATCTCACAACCACAACCATAGTCCCTAAACCAACAGCACAGACTAGTAAGTCACCAATAACAAAAACCATACACAATATCCAAAACCCAACCTTAAAACTAACCCCTAATCCTATCCCGTTCATCATTGACCAAAACCATACCCCATCCCACAACCATAGACCTTAAAACCATCACTAAGGATGAACACCAATCTACAATGGACTGGAAAAGACATCCAGTACGGGCGTGGGACGGAGGATGAAACAGTTGTTTGCGCCTGAAGCGTGTTTGTCATCATTGACATTGCACATTTTTTTCCTAAACCTAACCCTAACCCTAACCTTAACCCTAACCCTAACCCCTAACCCTAACATAGCTAATTGATGTAGCCTATTATTTCCATATTTAACCTATGTTACTTAGCTATGGTAGGAATAAACTTTTAACAGATGTTTTATCTTTGGACTATTTTCCTGTATTTTTGAACGCGCACTCTTTTGTTCCTTTATTTTGATCATCGCTTCAGATTTGCCTCAATAATGCTTGATGTTACCATGGACTATAGTGTCACTCTAATTGTTACGTTATATTGATGTCCTGGTCATATCGTTGAATGAGGAAATGGTCGTTAAACCTTTTATATTAATCTAGGTAGTTACTACTAGATTTATACTACCTACTTGTAGCTACGTTGCATCTTCATTTAATATAGGCCTACATGTATGTAAATCCCACCCCTCTGTAACTAAAGTGAACTTTAATGACACTCAGGCAAGACTGCGAGATTTTTGTATTGTATTTTCATGTAGGCTAATCCATTGACTATTTTCTTGCTTTTATATCTTATTCATTTCATATAGACTATCCAGAACATTAATTAGATTATCATTATATGGATCAGCTATAACCAGACTAATCTGTTTGCGTCATTCAGACATTAAATCTCTGATTGCATATTCTTCAGTGGGTCACATTAATATTAGCAAGAGCTTTAACAAATATAAACTGAGCTGTGTGAGGAAGTTTAATAATTATAATTGCACATGGACTATGTTCCTCAGCATTATTTATTTTAGCAAATCTTACTAATGAGATAACCCACACCCGAGGAATGTTTCTTACTAACGTGAGAGTGGGAGATATGGGTGCGCTCATCAAATATATCAAAACATTATATGCTAGATTGTCCGGCAGCAGGTTCAGATTAGTGAAATGGTTAGAAAAAAGAACAAGACAATAATTCTGAGAGATCAAAGGCAGTTTACTTCTACAATAATAACTCAAAACACTTGTTCTAGCAAAGATACAGCAGTCCTTAATGATTTCAAATTATCATCAATCGACAGTTCAAATGTACCAGTTCAAATCTATCATCTATCAACTGTACACACGTATCAGTTCAAAGTAAATACGTATCAGTTCAAATCTATCATCTATCAACAGTACACACGTATCAGTTCAAATCTATCATCTATCAACAGTACGTACGTATCAGTTCAAATCTATCATCTATCAACAGTACATACGTATCAGTTCAAATGTATACGCATTATATGCGTTATCACATAATCGTATCATACACATCAGGAAACCAGGAGCCGTTTACTAGTCACGACAAGTAAGCAACCATAACAAAGCATTTTCATCAGAAATCTATTCTGATGAAAATGCCATAATTAAACCTGTTAATTTCACGACTAATTTTAAATATTTATATTTTAACACAACATCGTAATTTACTTAATAAAAAATTACATAAATGTTTTGATCTAATAGATTTTGTAGAGCTCTATTTATTTTTAATCACTCCACACTAGTGTGATGTCACGTCTGCGTCTCTTGGTTTTCTCCTCCATACAAACCTCTCGTCGCAAGCTTGATCCCAGACTTCAACGTCCTGCAGCACAACAACATCAACAACCTTCTCTCACAACACTATCTCACAGCACAACAACAACCTTCTCTCACAACACTATCTCACAGCACAACAACAACAACCTTCTCTCACACATCTGTACAACATCAGTATATCATAGCGTGATATCAGTGTACTATACATCTAGTATCTGTACAACATCAGTATATCATAGCGTGATATCACTGTACTATACATCTAGTATTTGTACAACATCAATACATCATAGCGTGATATCACTGTACTATAGCTTAACAGTATACAATAGTATGATAATATATCATAATAATGTGATATTTTATGATGTAATGTGATATTTTATGATATCATAGTATGATATTAGTATATCATAGTGAGATATTTTTATATCATACCATAATTATTTATCATAGTATGCACCTATTAGGCATGAAACATATTGCTACGATATAGAGTAACTTTGAAATTGTTTTGTCCAGAGGTACTATAATGTTTACTAAGAGCTCATGTCAGGATTAGAGTCATTAGACGACTTTTGAATTTGCAGACCACATAAGTTGTAGTATATTGGCCGGTACTTTCCTAATTTGACCCCTTCCCCTAAGTGCAGTAGTGCGTCACGCGGTGACCAAGTTAATCTGCCCATATACGTGCTTGTCCGTACTAAGTATCAGTGGATGTATGTGTCATGTGAGCACTTAAGCGAACAGCGGATGCTACTAATTAGCCCAATTAATCAGTGGAAACATTGGAGCCATTGTCATTCAGTAACTTTAGCGAGGACAATGGCTCCACTGATTAATTGGGCTTAGTAGCACCCGCTGATCGCTTAAGTGCTCACATGACAAATACATCCACTGATACTTAGGACTAATTAGTACGGGCAAGCACGTATATGGGCAGATTAACTAGGTCACCGCGTGACGCACTAAAGCACTTAGGGAAAGGGATCAAATTAGGGAAGTACCGGCCATTATACTACTACTCACATAAAGTGAAAATATTGCCATGTCATCTACATTATACTCTATGCCGTACATATTCTGCTACACACATCTTGACTTGAGGTGTCTGAATGCGCAAAACGTTCAGCACTAAGAATTGCTATAATTGAGTAAATCATTGCAACAGCATCGTTCCAGTATTTAGTCAGAGCTTGTACTAGGCAATCAAGTTCCACTCATAAGGGACTGACGGCAATGTATGCACAATTGGCGAGGCTACGAGAGAATGATATTCACATAAAGTTTTATACCAGTTGTAAATATCAATGAGTCATGGAGGGCTGTTCCTGAATATCTAGCGACACTCTAAGTGCTGCAACATTCTGCTGTAAAGTATACATCATTCACACTCCAAATCTTGTATTGCAGCCAAGCATGAAAGTTGTTAGAATAAAAATATCAAACGTTAAATTTATTGAATACAAATTTACAAAGTAGCTACAAGTCTCAAAGGGCCAAACAGCGATAAACCTGAGAAATCACTCGCTGTGGCATCAAATTACTTACACACACAATATAACACACGCTTAGCTGCCAGAGTCAAGAGACCAAGTGGCAGTGCTGTCTTTAGCTTTAGCCATTTGCTGAATCCCACAGAGCAGAAATAACAGAGCCACAATGATCATCAGGCCATGCTGAATAGATCAGAGAATGAAGCAGAGAGAGGTGGTACTATAACGTTCCTAATATAGCCTACTATCCATATTACATGATCTAGAGATTTACTTAATAAACTAAAATAATTTCATAGCAATATTTCATAGCAATTTATTATACCAAGCATGATATATCAAGGCTGATCGAGAAAAAACAAAAAGAAAAGAGTCAGATACTTGATGGCTTTAGCAGTTGATGACACAATCTAGCTCATCTAATTTCAAGTTGAAGCTGAAAGTAAGAAATCACATGATAAGTGAATTAAGACATGATTCTTCTACTAAAACACTGGTTAACATAGGTACAGTCCGACAGCCAGCCACTGCACAATTCACTATCCACACATCTCAGCATTAAGTAGAGTATACATGTAGACTGGTACAAACCTAACCAATCAAACAACTGTCACGTTTGTTTAACAACTAGAACCTGAGACGGGGACGTACCTGACATGGACAGAGATAAACCTTTCAGTTAGAGTCTCCAGACTGCTGCACTGAGCCACCGTTCTCCTCCACTCTCTTCTCTCCACCGCTAGACTCTCTCTCCTCATTCACCTCACCCACTCCACGTGGTCCTCTCTCATCATCACGTGACCCATCCAGTGACTCACCTTTCCGCTTGCTCTCCTCTGTAGAAAATTAACACAACTCTCTCAGCATTATACAGCTGTCAACACTCTATCAATCAGTCAATCAATGATGTCAAACAATCAATCAGTCTACCGCTAACACCTGACAACACTAACACCTGACAACAATAACACCTGACAACAGTAGAGGTTAGAGGTCACTAGCACCTGACAACACTTGAGACGTTTCATTCTCAAGGGTTTCCACATCACGCAGATGGCATGTTGGTGTTTATCAACATCACTAATTGCAGACACTACATTGTCTGTAAAGCCATAGAACTACTTCACAATCAATTAATAATTAATCAACTACAGCAAAGAAAGAGAACTACCGGCTGACATATGAACAAGAGCTATCAGTTGATAGCAACAACAAGAAGCAGACCTTTAAGCACTGTAGAGTTCTTGCTCTCCTCGTTCTTCTTGCTGCTGGTTCTTTCACCTCTATCAGTCCTATCTCTCGACCTCGACCTCTGACTAGATCTTCTCCTGGGTTCATCAGTCTTGTGTCTGGAATTTGATCTTCTCCGCTTTGAGTCGGACTCTTTCCTCTCAGTCCTGGATCTAGAGCGACGCCTGGAGCGGGACCTTCCCCGAGCATCAGAGTGACGTCGCCCCTCCCTGCTCCGTGACCTCCTGCCCCCCACCCTACATCACCACACAACAGTTAAACATAGAACCCTCCACCCTACATCACCACACAACAGTTAAACATAGAACTCTCCACCCTACATCACCACACAACAGTTAAACATAGAACTCTCCACCCTACATCACCACACAACAGTTAAACAGTCAAACATAGAACCCACACATCAGTCAAACATAGAACCCACACATCAGTCAACCACAGAAACCACACATCAGTCAAACATAGAACCCACACATCAGTCAAACATAGAACCCACACATCAGTCAAACATAGAAACCACACATTAGTCAAACATAGAAACCTCACATCAGTCAAACATAGAAACCACACAACAGCTCTATTGACTACAACAGCTCTATTGACTACATAGCTCTATTGACTACAACAGCTCTATTGACTACAACAGCTCTATTGACTACAACAGCTCTATTGACTGAGATTGATTGTTTTATTGATTGATCATACCTCTCACGACTTCTACTCCGTTTGCTTTTACTTCTACGGCTGTGTGACCCAGATCTTCGAGACCTTGACCCAGATCTTCTCTTCAATCCTGACCCAGATCTCCTTGATCTAGATCTAGATCGTCTAGACCTACTCCTCTTCCTATCTCCTTCTCTCTCTCTCCTTAGTTTTTCGTCTTCTCTTTCTCTCCGCCTCTTCTTCTCCATCTCTCTCTCCTGCTCTCTCTCTCTCTCCTTCTGCTTCTCTTTCTCTCTCTCTTCTCTTTCTCTTTGTAGTCTCTCCTCTCTCTCTGTATCACCACCACTTAGCTTCTTCTGCACATACACAACACCACACACTCATCACTGAGTGATTAGATATCAACACACCAAACACCACTCACTCTTCACTCATCAACACAGCACACACCAGTGATATATCAACTAAATGCAATTGCAAAACGAAATTATTTGTAACGATTAATTGAAACAGAACTGATTGCCTAAGAATTTAATAGAAATTAAAATGCTTTTCAACAATCGAGCAAGTTACTCTCATCTGAATATCATCATCATAATCACCATAATCATCTTTTCTTGAATCCCAGTTTATGTAGGGGTTAGCTTAGGGTCTTAACTCGAGACAAATGCAGCTAAACCACAATAAGTAACAGTTCAGTCCACTCTTAGGATACACAGACTAACGGTCGACCAGTCCACAGTGGACCAGCACGACGCAGGCAGTGGATGTAGTTTATCGTTAAGAACCAGTCCACAGTGGACCAGCACAACGCAGGCAGTGGGTGTAGTTTATCATTAAGAATCAGTCCACAGTGGACCAGCACGACGCAGGCAATGGGTGTAGTTTATAGTTAAGAATCAGTACACTGACAGACCTTGAGCTCCTCTATGGTAGAGCGGCACCTAGCGAAGCCTACATGCTGCTTGCCATTCAGATGATCCTCCACTCTCTGAGGGGCATCGCCCACCACTAGAAATGCTCCACACACTGGACACACCTCCATTTCCTTAGGCTGCATCTGATTGGTCGAATTCTATACACAAATTACGTCAGGCAAACTAATATGTAGACTCTACAGCAAACCAGTTCAATTAGAAGATTTAATTTTTTTTATTCTAACAAAAGAAAACAAGAACAAAACACGAGAAATAGAGAGATCTAGACACAGAGAGAGGTAGAAATAGAGAGAGATCAAGAGAGAGAGAGAGAGAGAGAGAGAGTAGTAGACCTCTTGTAGTTGTTGTCTCTCTATTCTCAGCTGATCACAAAGCTTGAGCACGCCCTGAGCCTCCTCTACCTTACCCTCACATCCAAGCTTCTCCGCTTGCTCCACCAAATCATTGATCCTCTCCGTCAACATCTGAGCCTTCTCCTGCTCCGTGCTCTGAGGACCTCCCTGTGCCTAATCAATACATGAATCAACCAGTCAATCCATCAGTCAATCAATCAATCAGTCAATCAACCAGTCAATCCATCAGTCAATCAATCAGTCAATCAGTCAATCAACCAGTCAATCAATCAATCAATCAATCAGTCAATCAATCAATCAGTCAATCGACCATGCTATTATCCAGCCTGGCGCGCTGTTGATGATTTTGACTCTAAATGATTGTCCACAGATCAAACACACTCAACTATGCAGCTACCTGATACTCTACATGCTGAGCTATCGAGACATTCAACACTGCCAGTCAGAGTGTGCATATATGTCATTAGACTACAACCACTTCCTTTGTATTACCTCTCTCTGTTCATCATACAGTTAAGGAAATAAATCGATGTAATTTCAGTAGTAGAGTACGAAGAAATTAGTTAAATAAACCTAGAGAGAGAGAGAGAGAGAGAGATTCTAGAAAGAGACAGAGAGACGCACATTAGCCGCCTGGTTGAGTTGTAGCCGCTGATGTCCTCGTGCGATACGTTTATCTACGTCACCCACAAGCGTCTGTAGGTAGGCAAGAAAATCCTCCTCATAACCCATCTTAAAGTAGCGAGAGCTCTTATTATACCTAATCAATCAATCAATCAATGATTAGCATCTTCCTCATAACCCATCTTAAATTTAATCAAGAACTCTTAGCGTACCTAATCAATCAAACCATTCATCAATGACTATCAATCAGCATCATTAAACTATTAGTTATAAAACAAGAGCACAGTCAAGATTTATGTCTGTGGCTCGTGCGGTCTATAGTAATTTATAATGGCTACTGTAAAGTAAAAAGCTGTAAAGCCGTTAAGCCGTTGTTATCGTCAGTTTCATCTCCCAACAGTGATGTCAGAGATGGACAATCCCAGGATTTAAACCAACACATACATATCCGCGGTTGGATAACTTACTCGCCATCACCACAGGCTCTCAGATAACCGACTCAACCAACTAAACATAATGTTTTGTATTCTCTCATATAAGTAACAAGCTTAGTGCATTTGTACACGAATTCACATCACTACAATGCTCATTGATTAAAATATATAAACAATTTTCAACACAACAAGGGAAATTTTGTTTGCCTTTACCAGCACATATAAATAATTCTAAGTCAGCCTGTCTCTGCAAGTAACTTTCATGTAAGCTAGGTAAAATCAATGACTTTTTAGAAACATAATAGTCACACTAAATAAAATACGAGTGACTAAATCAATATAGTGCAAAAACACAATAGACTAAAAAACTTAGATATCTATATCATGATAATAGGAACATAGCTATGCAGGATATAAAACAAATAGAGATAGAGAGATATACTGAACATAATCAGCGAGAATATAGAAAGAGCATAGATACGTTTAGCAAAGAATCAGTTACTTACACTCTTCTCAGTTCATCGTCATGAACTTTGCTGCAGTAGCCCAGGTCAGCTCTTGTGTTAGTGAAGAGGTCGTGAGGACAGAATCCACACAAATAATACTTGCACACCTATATTTACATACATTAATGAATTTCATTTATCTTTAAAACAACTATTAACTTCTCGAGGACTAATGTTTGCGTGTCTACAGCAATTAGGATTGTACCACTGGTTAAATTTAGGTTTTGTAAAGATCTCATCATAAATTAACATGTCTGACAGATTGTCAGTGTTGGTCGACTAATGGTCCAAAACTATGCTAGTAAAATCAAATGTTCAAGTAGTATATTTATATAAGATTGAGATCATGAATCGTGAGTATGAATTCCTTTTCAGCTTACAATTTCAAAATATTATAAAGCAATATTTTATATTCTTGAATAAAATTAATCAAAGAATATATTTTAAACACTTGGAGAATATTTTAAATAAAATAATGAATATATTAAAAATTAAAAAAAATAAACACGCATTATAGTGAATAATCAACTATGTTGATATCTATCACTTTTAAAAACACATCTTTAATCCGTTAGGCAATTTAGACAATTTTCCGTATAACCAGTCCAGTGAATGTCCGAGATTTTACTCTCAGATCAGCGCGGCCGGGATTCGAACCACTGAGGTTTCAATTCACCTCAGGATTTGTCATTTAAAACTTCATGACGTTTAAAACTTCTAACTAATAGAAGTTATCAGAGAAAAAAATTGGAGAACGAAATTACAGATATCGATCACATTTGCATAACAGAAATGTTGAAAGCAGACTCACATCGTGATCCCACCATGATGCCTTCACGTTGGCCTCGTCATTAGGCGTTAAGTTACGATTTCTTCCCATCAATTCATCCAGCAGCGCAGCAGCAAACGCCATCTTATCTCCTAATTCTCTGTGCTTCTTCTATCCTCTAACAGTTCTACGCACAAAAGCTCAGTGTCTCGGTGTAGAAATGAATCCGGCGGAATTTCTCGATTGAGATTTAAATGAGATCGCGCATAAATAATAAAACTTCATTCGTCAGATACTTTATCATTGTATACATCCGCCATTTTATGGAACAATAAACAAGAATACTTATCGAAGATGGCGTGAGATTTATTTTTAATGTCGCCGATTTCAGCAGTGACAACAACAACTGTCAGAAAATTATAACAAATTTTAATTTTATTTTGTATTGCCCAGTTTTGGGTATGGATTTCAATCATCTTGATTTAGAATATCGATTTTAAGGCATTTTTGGTAAAATTAAATTTCTATTTTGGATTTGATATCAATTTTACAAAACGATTTTATTCTTATTTTAGATAAATTCTGGAGTTTAAAATATTTTTAACTTTTAAGCAACACTAAAAGACAAAAGTGGGATTAAGGAGCCAGAAATCAATAACTGCTTCATCAAATCTCCACTATTTGTCATACTAATTTTCATTCTGTGAAATAGAATCTAAAAACGAATTAACTAAATCATCGCCGTTAGCTAAATTGTTTTATTATGATGCTTAATAACTGGCGATAAACTTCAACCGAACACTAGAGACATGATGTTAGGAAACCCTAACCCTAACTCCAAGAAAACTTCACGAACGTTACTGATATTTATTTGATGTTTGAGGCAACTGCCTCAGCTGTCTCAGCTGTCTCAGCTGTCTCAGCTGCCTCAGCTGCCTCGGCTGCTACAGCTCAAGGAGTCCAGCAGCAGTTTATGCTGATGCTAAGCCAAGGCTTCCTTTAACATTTACTGGAGCATATCTGTTGCCAGAAATGTTACAATCGGTGCAGTAGAGTTTTAAAATCCAGTTGCACAATAAAAATATTATACTTTAAATTATTGTTACATCCATGCGCACAACTAAACAGATTTCAGTTCTGACAACGTAAAATCTCAAACAGGTTTGATGTTAACGGGCGCCAACGTTGAGAAGCCTAAAGTCGCTTAGAAATACACGACGATCACACTTGTCAGTCTACCGAGCAACTGCTCTATACAATACACAATCCATCAACACTTGACAGATATGCGCGAGATATTTATGAACGCACAAACTGTATACAAACGTGCAATAAAATGTACAAGAAAATAGATATAAAAATATATTATAAATAAAATTAAAATAAAATAAAATTATAAATAAAATAAATTATTGTACAATAAAATGTATACTACGTACAAACATGTCTAGACATTAAAGTAACCTCTTCAATTAACCTTAATTTTCGATGTTTGATTCCTTAAGAAAGCATTTATTTTAAATCTTACGAAAGAGATAATTTCTCTTTGCCTTAAGAAATACTTGACTACTTGCAATGGCTTTATAGGCCTATAGGCACTTTTCCTTCTCTCGTTTCCATCCAGTGTACATGAGTTGCGACCAGCGCCTAAACCTCCTTTTCTTTAATTTCTTTTTTCTTTGGACTGATTTTCTAGATTTTGGAATTTGCACCTTTTTTAGACCCTCTTTGTTCACCTGCTTGATTTTATCTCAATAGTGCTCGATGTTGTCATTGATGACTGTAACACTCTAATTGTTATTATAATTATTATTATTACTAATTTATTATTATTATTATTATTATTATTATTATTATTATTATTATTATTACTTTAAAATGTTAACAGTTGAAAAATTTTCCCGGAGCTGTTTCTTCCTGTAGCATTAACGGAAGCCCTGTAACCGTTACTTAGCCTAGAAATCACTATGCGTGTCTGGACGCTAGATTAGACGGGCAGCTAGCAGCAGCTGGCAGGCAGGTGGCAGCAGCTAGCAGCAGCTGGCAGGCTGATAGCAGCAGATCTTCAGCATCTGGTAGGCTGACAGAGGCAGCTCCTCAGCAGCTAGTAGCATCTCTCCAGCTGCTAACGGGCTAGTAGAGACAGCTGTTGAGGAGATACCGGGAGCTTGACAGCAGCTTGTGCCTGCCTGAGAGCTTAGAGCGATGCCATCTTGTCTAAACCATCGATGACTTACTCCTCAACAAACAATCCATTGTCCCGGGCTAGAGCCTGAGATAGACGTAGAGATTCTCAGTGATTAGTAGATATATGAGTGATTTATTCAGGAACTAGGACGTGTAGAGGTCTTGTGGATTAACTTGTGGATTAAGAGCAGAGAGGTAGGTACGTTGTGGTGACATTATCTCTATAGGCCAGACATGTTCATTACATATCAGCTAGGAGCTATAAACAACGGGGCAGTGGACCATCTCGAACATGTGTGGTGATATGGTTCATTTTGTATTTGCTACGAGTGTATAATATATTGTAGAAAGAAGTAGATTTCCGGAGGATTTAGCATCAGTTATAGCATAGAGAACTCATTCATTGAGAACTCATTCATTGAGAACTCATTCATTGAGAACTCATTCATTGAGAGCTCATTCATTGAGAACTCAATCATTGAGAACTAATTCATTGAGAACTCTTTCACTGAGAACTTATTCGCTAAAATCTCATACACAGAGAACTCATTCATTGTGAACTCAATCATAGAGAACTCATTCAATGAGAACTCATTCATTGAGAACTCATTCGTTGAGAACTCATTCATATATTTATTTCTCTCTATCTGTGCATGAGATAGGCCTGACAGATTTCCCTGACTGGCCTGACAGATTTCCCTGATTGGCCTGACAGATGTCCCTGACTGGCCTGACAGATTTCCCTGACTGGCCTGACAGATTTCCATGATTGGCCTGACAGATTTCCCTGATTGGCCTTACAGATTTCCCTGACTGGTCTGACAGATTTCCCTGACTGGCCTGAGAGATAATTGTGTGTTACAGGAGGTATATACAAAACAGAAATAATTAATCGATCAATGGACACACACAGCTTACAATAAATCATTCCCTGTATAAATCATAATAACGGCATGTGATGAATGTTATAGATATTCGTATAAAGTGTCGGAATCATGAAGTTTATTGTACTGAAAGCTCTAGAAATAATATTTACTGGGCGGTGATAGTTGCTAAGCCATTAGAAGAAAGCGCTGGATATAATCATGATCTTCACACACATGTCTGTACTGGCATCATTATTTTGTTCCACAATTATCATCGAGGGAGCTCTGAAGGAAAATCCTCAATATCCCTCTGAAGTGGAAAATCACTCTATAGTGGAAAATCCCTCTGTAGTGGAAAATCCCTCTGTAGTGGAAAATCCCTCTATAGTGGAAAATCCCTCTGTAGTGGGAAATCCCTCTGTAGTGGAAAATCCCTTTGAAGTGGAAAATCCCTTTGTAGTGGGAAATCCCTCTGTAGTGGAAAATCCCTCAGTAGTGGGAAATCCCCTTCTAAAGAACAATCTCTCTCTAGAGCACAATCTCCTGGCAGATTCTCCAGTGGAACAAGTCTTGGATTTCAAGTGGAGCGATGCTCAGGTTGTGGCAGGTGGTATAGAGAAGAGTTCGGTAAATCAGAACAATCCTCGGACACACGAGGCAGACTTGACTCCTGATAAATCTTTCATACCTCCTCCCTCTTCATCGTCCAGTGGAGTGACGAAGAATTGGGAGTCAGCTGTGAAAGTCTTGCCGCAAGATGTGAGAAAGCTGACAACAGGTGAGCAGGATGCTTCATACGAGGAGGACAAAGATTCCAATGAAGAAATCATTCCAACAAAACATCATCTTCCTCTAGATACTGGACTACAGTCACCGCGGCTTCTCTTTAGTGCACGACGTCGCCGATCAGTGGAAGAAAGTCGCCTAACGTTCGGGTGTGTGCGAGGAAGCGAGAGACTGGAGAGGATATGGAAAGAGGACAAGATGGCGGCTCTGCTGGAGCTCATAGATGAGACTCCTCGTAACCCTGAGTCCTGTCTACTACACAGGTGTTCCCTGCACCTGGGCTTCTCTTCACTCAAGTCTCAGCTCGACAGTCAGTTCACGGAAGAAGTTTCTGGCGCACTGCTGGTCACGAACACTCTCAACTCCATCCTTCACTTCATGCACGAAGAGATCAGCGATAAAGTCTACGCCTCTCTGGGGCGGGGCTTGATTCAAGGCAGCGCCAGGGTGAAGTCAGTGGTAATCTACTTCAGTGACACTGAGCAATCTATAGTTGTGGAGAGTAACAAGACGAGTGAGAGAGCAGGGAAGCCCGATGATCTGGAAGCGTGGCCTAGAGGGGAGGAGTTTATGGACTTCACTCAGGCTCACAGCGACATCTGTACAACGGTGAGTCATTCAACTGTCATCAATTTATCAATAAATCAATCGAGCAAACCTTCAATCAATCAATCAATCAATCAATCAATCAATCGAGCTGTCAATCGAGCAAACCTTCAATCGAGCAAACCTTCAATCAATCAATCAATCAACTGGCTAAGCTTAGACTATATATTTAGAGAAGTTCTGGAAGAGAGCAGCGATTTCAACTGTAGTGATATATCGATAGATATCGTACGTGATAAAGATTGATGTATTGATAATGGTCTCTCTGATAAAGGTTTATATATTGATTGATTTTGTGTATGCAAAATAATGATTTATTGATTGATTGATAAAATACATGACTATACTGAGGCTGTTGTGGTGAGTCACTTCGTAGCTGGATATATTGTAATATTTAAATTAAAGTATTTAATCATTTACAGGAATCTAATAGAGTGTTTTATATTGATTTATTGATTGACTGATTGACTGATTGATTGACCTACTGATTGATTGATTGACTGCTTGATTGGCTGACTGATTGATTGATTGACTAATTTATTGACTGACTGATTGACTTACTGATTGATTGACTAACTGACTGACTGACTGATTGACCTACTGATTGACTGATTGATTGACTGAGTGACTGATTTATTGATTGATTGATTGACTTACTGATTGATTGACTGATTGACTGACTGATTGACTGACTGATTGATTGACTGATTGAGTGATTGATCGATTGATTGTGCTGTAGACGAGTGAGACACCTGACCAGGCAGCCCCGGTGATGACACCGCAGACTCTGGGGTCCTGGGGCAGACTCTCTCTCCATTGCACCGCTCAACACAAGCTCTGGGCTCTGCCGTTATACACTCCCTTCTTCTGCTGCGCTCAGAACAGACTGGCCGTGAGGTCAGTGCACGACCATCACAGGGTCCCTAGGCCTAGTCATAGAGATAGTCATAGCCATAGTCAGAGGCCTACTCATAGTCACAGTCATAGTCATAGCCATAGTCATAGTCATAGTCATAGTCATAGTCATAGTCATCGTCATGGTCATGGTCATGGTCATAGTCATAGTCATAGTCATAGTCATAGTCATAGTCATAGTCATAGTCATAGTCATAGTCATAGTCATAGTCATAGTCATAGTCATAGTCATAGTCATGGCCATGGTCATGGCCATGGCCATGGTCATGGTCATGGTCATGGTCATGGTCATAGTCGTAGTCGTAGTCGTAGTCGTAGTCGTAGTCGTAGTCGTAGTCGTAGTCGTAGTCGTAGTCGTAGTCGTAGTCATAGTCATAGCCATAGTCATAGTCATAGTCATAGCCATAGTCATAGTCATAGTCATAGTCAAAGTCTTGGTCTTAGTCTTAGTCATAGTCATAGTCATAGCCTTAGTCTTAGTCTTAGTCATAGTCGTAGTAGACATTGACAGTAGTTAAATGTACCGCAGTAATATCTGTATTCAACTCTGTGCCCAGTGCAGTGGCTATGAAGGTAAGACTTACGTACCTACATGTATAAGTAGGCTACATTTAGAATTCCTTTAGATATTTTCTACAAGGCTACATAGAATGTTGATCTATTGGATTTAACTACAGATGTATCAGTTAGGATTAGACTAAGCTATGTATCAGTTAGGATTAGACTAAGCTATGTATCATTTAGGATTAGGCTAAGCTATGTATCAGTTAGGCTTAGGCTAAGCTATGTATCAGTTAGGATTATGCTAAGCTATGTATCAGTTAGGATTAGGCTAAGCTATGTATCAGTTAGGATTAGGCTAAGCTATGTATCAGTTAGGCTTAGGCTAAGCTATAGATCTATCAGTTAGGATTAGGCTAAGCTATGTATCAGTTAGGATTAGGCTAAGCTATGTATCAGTTAGGCTTAGGCTAAGCTATAGATGTATCAGTTAGGATTAGGCTAAGCTATAGATGTATCAATTAGGATTAGGCTAAGCTATTGATGTATCAGTTAGGCTTAGGCTAAGCTATAGATGATGTGTTGTGTAGAGGAATTCTGAGAGTCGATGTCATCATGAACGACTACGACATCAATCAGTGCAGCACTGACAGTGGAGATCCATTTCACCTGTCCCACAAGTGTCCAGAAAACTTCAAGGTCAGTCTCTATGTGTCACGTCATACGTGCTTGTTAATTGTTTGTTAAAGACTTTTTAATGGCTTGATGTTTGCTCTTTAATTCTTTGTTAATGATTGTTAATTGTTTACTAATTATTTGATATTGTTTGTTAATTACTTGTTAATAGATTGTTAATTGTTTGTCAAGTGTTTGTTATAGTTTCTTAGTTGCTTGTTAGTAGTTTATTAATTGCTTGTTATACATGTAGATTGTTAATGTCAAGCAAGTTACAATAATGTTTAACCGCTTTCTACAACAGTAGTATGATTCTTTTTTGTTGCTGCACTACTTGGTAAGTGGTATTATATGGCTCTGCATTTGTATTTCATAAAATTTGTATTTCAGTGTATTTGTATATTAGTTTAGATGTATTTCAGTGTATTTGTATTTTAGTCTAGATGTATTTCATCGTATTTGTATTCATATTGCATTATCTCGCAGTGCACACCGTTGCCTGGTTACGGGTTTCACAGCGGTGGTTACCGTTGTGACTGTCTGATAGGTCACCATGACAACGCGTCTCTCTCTCACTCTCTGCCTGGCGCTCTCGTCCAATCACGTCACGTCGACTGGTTGCTAGGTAACGCTAATGACGTCACGGACGCCCAGTGCGCGCCGTGCGGCGCGGGGTGCTTGCGGTGCGGCAACGCGTCGTCGCGCTGTCTGCTCGTGTACGACTCTCTGACCAGGGGCATTCCTCTCGGCGTTCAGAGCCTCTCCATCACACTCTGCGTCGCTCTTACATTCGCCATTGTTCATCTGAGGAAGACCAAGGTTCGGCTATCATTTAATCAATTGCAGGGTCAGACGATTAGAGTAGTATTGAGTAGATGAAAGCGTTTAGCTCGGGTGGAGTGCCCTACATAATTAAGTCATGATAACGAGATCTTACCCGGTAGTTTTCTGTAGACACTTTCCTGGGACTTTGTCGTCTCCAAAGTTAACCAATTTCACGTAACTGATTGATTGATTGATTATGTGGCACGTGTTGGAAGCTATTTTAGATAAATTGATTATATTTGGATACGTTGAAGGCTAAGCTAACATAATAACGGGCTTACATAATTTATGAATGTTAATTTATTGATTGACTGACCTATTGACTTAGTTTTGCTTCAGAGAGTAAAGTCTAATTAAATTATTGATTGATTATTATAGAAGATAAAATTAAGAGTCTATCAGATTACGTCCACTAGTGATGACGGTTAGTTGATTAATTGATTGATTGATTGATGGATTGATTGATTGAATATAATACTGGTTAAGAAAGCCATTCGACTGGCCAATAGATTGATTGATTGAATGAATAACGGATTGATGGATTGATTGGTTGATTATTGTGATAGGTCATGAAGGCGAGCTTCTGGTGCTTACTGGAGATTATCATCATTGGCTCCATTCTACTTCATCTAACCGTGCGTCATCTCTCTCTCTCTCTCTCTCTCTCTCATGTTCTCTCTCTCTCTCTCTCTCTCCCTCTCTCTCTCTCGGTCTCTAGGTCTACAGCAGACTTCTATCTTTATTGTTTCAAGAGCAACAACAACACAATTAAAGTGCCACTGTTGTCCATGACAACATTGAACAGCTACGTTTCATATAATGCAGAACAAGGGATGGAGGTAGAGAGTATTGCAACAGAAAGCTGAAGACACTTGCAGGTGAACTTGTGCATACAACAATGATGAACACGCCTTACTAGCTGCTCTAAGACAAAGACTTCATGAACTAGCTGCTCTAAGACAAAAGCTTCATGAACTAGCTGATTTCTTTCACTTATTAATACAGTTCTCACCGTGGTTTGATTAATTTATTGATTGATTTGTTTGATTTACTGTTGAATTTTTTGTTTGATTTAGGTAGTGGTGCAGTATTTTGAGCCGACAGAGCTGCTGTGTCTGCTGGTTCCCTGGTTGAGAGAGATCGGCTTCACTATTGTCTATGGAGCTCTCATACTTAAAGTTTACAGGTTCCTTCTTCTCTTCTTCTTTCTAGCTCCTCTTATCTTAGTTTCTTCTTCTCTTCTTCTTTCTAGCTCCTCTTATCTTAGTTTCTTCTCCTCTTCTTCTCTTCCTGTATTTATTTTAACTGCACTTTTTATAGTTTTGTGTTACTATGGTCTACACTATGTTGAATCTGCATTTGTAATCTGTAATTGTCAATGAATTAAACATTGAGTCTCTCTCTCTCTTCCTATCTTAATGTTTATCAGTTAATATGTTCATCAATTCATGTGCTGTTTGGCTGACTGACTGACTGACTGATTGATTGATTGATAGATTGACTTATTGGTTATTGGATGATCAATTATTTAGTTGATCGATAGATTGATTGATTGAGAAGAGTGTTGACGGGGTTCCAGTCACGCAAGGCTCACAGAGTAGAGGTGAGGGACAAGGATTTGTTCAAGTACCTCACGTGTATGCTCATCATCTGTCTCAGCTTCATGGCGGCCTGGACAGCGATCACACTGGATCGAAGTCTTCACTCATCCTCCGCGCTGCTGGAGTACGGGTAAGTTCTTCTAGTCACTGTCTAACGGCAGGTCCAGGGCATACTCTCTCTCATAGTGCCCTGCCTACTGGCTGGTCCATGGCATACAACTGCTCAAATCTATCCTCAGCCTTCCTTGCATCTCTATATTTGTTATCAAATAGCCCAGCATCCCATGTCTCGGTCTTCCTCTAACTCTTTTCCCTTACATTCTTCCTTCTATTATTGTTCTACTCACCATCTTCTATACTATAGACTTCCTTTTCTCTCTATATATTAATTTATTATCAGATCATCCAGCATCCCTTGTCTAGCTCGGTCTTCCTCTAACTCTTTTCCCTTGCAGTATCCTTCTATTACTGTTCTACTCATCATCCTCTATACTCGCTCTCAGCGTATTTCATGAGCAATGCGTGTACTATTAGAGTGCCACTGTCATCATTGACGACATTGACTAATATGAAAATGAAACAATTTGACAAAACACAAATACCATAAAACGATAGAAAAGTGGTGCAAAATCAAGGTCCAGAAAACTGCCGAGAGATTTAATCAATAAATCATCATCTTCATCATCATCTTCTCTTAAATACCACTTTAACTAGGGTCGGTATACGAATAGACCTTCTCCAATCGTCACTGTCCCACACCATATCTATCTAGCCTATTCCCTATACATCTCAATATATTTTATCCTAATAAATAAGTGAATAAAAAATCCAACAACCAATCTATTTACCAATCGATCTAACAATCCATCAAAAACTTCGTCAATCAAATAATTAATCGGTTAAGCATATTCCGTTGAAATACATTCCACATCTCTTTGGATTAGTTGACAGAAATAATTATACTTGTTTATTTTATACAGGTATTAAACTCTGCGTGTGAACCCATTTAATTAGTTTGCTATTTTCAAGCCCTGTGATTATTGCTTTAGAAAAATTGCTGTGGTTTCGAAGTGTCCGAATATAATTTCAATGTTGAAATAAAATATTATTCTGAAATAGGATATTGAGTAAATTGTGAAGTTCTAAAATATCTTTTAGCATGGTTTTAAATCATTAAGAATTAACGGAACTTCTATTCAAGAGAAATGATTGAGGAATATTCTAATTATAAACCATTGTTTAGGATAAATCAGAATAATGACTGCCTAATGAAATAATGAACGTGTTTGTAGTGCTAGATATCATCATGAACGTGTGTGTAGTGCTAGATATCATCATGAACGTGTTTGTAGTGCTAGATATCATCATGAACGTGTTTGTAGTGCTAGATATCATCATGAACGTGTTTGTTTACAGTTACACGGAGCAGAGGTTGAGATATGTTGTGTGCAGATCTACGTGGTGGGACTACACAGTGGAAATAGGTTAGTCTCTCTCTCTCTCTCTCTCTCTCTCTCTCTCTCTCTCTCTCTCTCTTTCTCTAGGTCCGTTTACTCGACAATAATTATATTTTTTCTGTTTCATATCGTTTATTCGTTCATCTCAGCACAGATAATTCAAGCATTAGAAAGTTCATGCAGACAGATAAACAAACAAGCAAACAAATACTTATGGTCAATTTTATGACACTCCGATAGTAAACTATGGAAGGTTTTATCGAAGGGATAGTCAGTACTGTGAAAACTATACTAAAAATATTGTCTATAGAAGTAGCTCTATCATAGTCATCATAAGATTAGAATGTGGCCAATTATGTGTCAGATCATTGTTGAGATCGCAGTTGCGAGTCTTCCAGACTTTCTGAACCAGTATAATTAAGTTATATTAAATTAAGGTCTTACGTGGATTTATTTAATAGTAGCAGTATTGAAATATATAAGAAAATTGAAACACGTTATTTCATTGCTGCTATTAATTGTATACTACAGTAGTTGAAAATCTATTCTTTAAACTTGAAAAATAATATCAATATAATTTTTGTTTCTTATATATTGAATATCGTAACTCATATAAGGGTAATTAATTAATTAATCTAATCTAATTTTTACCATGTACGGGAAACCATAGTAAAGCAAAATGATCGACAGTCGTAAACACTGATAATTCTCTCGGGAATACGATGTCAGCTGATGATAGCAGCCAATGGCAGAGCGCAACTCAATAACGCGCGCACAGACCACCCAAGAACTATTAGTTAGCGAGTCGACTGGAAGTTGAGAGTCGTAATTGGTTCATAAAATCTAACAAGCGAATATTAACTAATCTAGACAATAATGACCCTTTCCACAACTAGTAATCGGAGGTCAATCGGAATGTCGTAAAATGGGCTATTATTAGGCAACCTTAAAAAGAGCAGCTAGGCCTATAGCAAAGTCTACGTAAGTCTGAAATACAAAGAAATTCTATTACACTACCAAGTACAGTAAAACCGTTGAAAGCCATTCAATTAAATACTTCCAAGTAAAAACTAGTCAAATGACGAGACACTGGCAAGTGATAACTTAAATATAAACTATGTAAAAGTATCTCTAAATTATTAAAACTTAAACAAGTAAACTAAGTTTATATCAGTAAAGAGCACAATAATAACTAAAATATAAACTTTAGAGCGTAATAGATATTTAAAGTGATATCTACTGCCTTTCTGCAACACGCCAAGTGAGCCAACGTTAAAGTTATCTGGTTAATATTTTTGTCTATTAGAATATGATATGTTGTCACAGGTGAGCTAACATTCATGTTATTCGGGGTGTACCTGTGTTATCACAGGTGAGCTAACATTCATGTTATTCGGGGTATACCTATGTTGTCACAGGTGTCCTAACATTTATGTTATTCGGGGTGTACCCATGTTATCACAGGTGTGCTAACATTCATGTTATTTTGGGTGTACCTGTGTGAGCTAACATTCATGTTATTTGGGGTGTACCTGTGTTATCACAGGTGAGCTAACATTCATGTTATTCGGGGTGTACCTATGTTATCACAGGTGAGCTAACATTCATGTTATTTGGGGTGTACCTGTGTTATCACAGGTGAGCTAACATTCATGTTATTCGGGGTGTACCTATGTTATCACAGGTGAGCTAACATTCATGTTATTCGGGGTGTACCTGTGTTATCACAGGTGAGCTAACATTCATGTTATTTTGGGTGTACCTGTGTGAGCTAACATTCATGTTATTTGGGGTGTACCTGTGTTATCACAGGTGAGCTAACATTCATGTTATTCGGGGTGTACCTGTGTTATCGAGCACGCTCAGCGCCCTCTGTTTGTCAAGAGCTGCGCTTCATCACAGTCGTCATCTGTAACGAGACCATAGTGTCAGCCCTCTTCTACGTCATCAGGTCAGTGACCCGACCTAATTACAGGACTGCTGGTACTGGACAGGTCAGTGCCCTGACCTACTTACAGGACTGCTAGTACTGGTCAGGTCAGTGTCCTGATCTACTTACAGGACTGCTGGTACTGGACAGGTCAGTGCCCTGACCTACTTACAGGACTGCTAGTACTGGACAGGTCAGTGCCCTGACCTACTTACAGGACTGCTAGTACTGGACAGGTCAGTGCCCTGACCTACTTACAGGACTGCTAGTACTGGACACGTCAGTGCCCTGACCTACTTACAGGACTGCTAGTACTGGACAGGTCAGTGTCCTGACCTACTTACAAGACTGCTAGTAATGGACTTGTAAGAAGTTAATGTGACCTATTTGTTAAATTACTGCTATCTACTCTTTAACACTGTACTCTGACTATAATGTGTGTTTTAGACATGTGGTATGGTTAACACTTCACCCTGACTATTATGTGTGTTTTAGACATGTGGTATGGTTAACACTGCACTCTGACTATAACTTGACTATTATATGTATTTTAGACACGTGGTATGGTTAACACTGCACCCTGACTACTTATTCCTGCTTTATTTCGCTCGCTGTCAACTCACTGTTACGCTGCTCATACTTCTCGTGTTCGGTCCCAAGGTATACATTACTTGATTGAATACGAACTTACAACAAGCCGCTACAATTTTAACTAATAATAACTAATTATTTAACTAACTAATTAATAATTTAAATGTTATAAGATGTTATAACTATAGATGGCAAAGGTTTTTAAAGCATATACACTTTTTAACTAATTAATTATGTATGTTTCAGAAATTATTAGTTCCTTTTCTTATTAATATCTAATTAATTTATTAGCTGATTGATGGATACGTTGATTGATTGATTGATTAATTAATCGCTTGATGGATTGATTGATTGACTGATTGATTGATTGATTATAGCTGTGGTACATTCACCACCCTGCCACTGATGATACACGCAGAAGAGCCTACTCGGGCTGTGACTTACAGACAGACAACGCTCTCTCATCCTCATACTGTCCTGAGGCGG
>CAJHZI010000909.1:27500-52500 GCA_905160935.1 Enchytraeus crypticus
TATTATTATTATTTTATTTTATTTTTTTTACCCCGGTGTAAAGAACCTGGGGTTTGATAAAAACGATTCGAGCAATACGTGCTGAATCGCCGCCCGGCTACTCGAGGTCATCAATCGGCTTAAAAGAATTGTTGAAACAGACTGCATTAAATCTTTGCAAAGTCATGGAAAGCCTTTGCTATTATGCCTTTATTATTATTATCATGGAAAGCCTTTATTATTATTATTATTATTATTATTATTATTATTATTATAAGCCGATTGATGACCTCGAGTTGCCGGGCGGCGATTCATCACGTATTGCTTGAATCGTTTTTATCAAACCTCACGTTTTTTACACCGGGTTAATATTTAAAAAATTATAATTATAATTATAATAGTTCTAATAACTATAACAATAATAAAGGTTTAACTTCCGTTTCCTCATCCATGGATGATGCCATGGACGCTCCCTTATCACATGTCATCAGAAATCGATTCACCCTAAACGATCTGAAAACACATGTGCGGAAGAGGTGATAAAGTAAAAAGTAACAAGTCAAAACATGGCACACACACGTGTGTACACTCCAGTGAATGAGCGCAATGGGGCTCTGAATAGATCTGTAGAACAATCTACATACAGGCCTAACATGATGTATCTACGTACACTTAGTTCATGCCTGCATCATTTTGTCAACCAGCATTTAATGATTTACCAATCCGCACATTGCCGAACTAAATGATTAGCCCGTGTACAGGCGTACAGTCTAATGTAGACATACAGGTACTGTTGATTGAACAAAGATGTTATTTGTGAACATATACCTGCTATTATGTGAACATAGATATGTCATTATGAGAACATAGATCTGTTAATATGAGAATATAGGCACTTCACGTACATTAGTAGGCCTAAAACACTGAAGTAGGCTCCAGTGGGTCATTATGGATGTTCTGCTATTAACTTAAATAGGCGTCTCGTCCCTCTATATAACCTGTTTAACATTTTCCAATTTATGATATTCAAGCCACGCTATCCATCCTTGTGAGTTATGACCTCCTTCTCTGCAATTATTTAGTAAAATTGTCATAGGTGAGTTATTTAAGGATCTAGAGTTCTCAGGTTGTCTGATACGAGATAGGCTTAAAAACTCATAGGCCTACAGCTCTCACGCATATAGCGCATTTAGGCCTACGTACAGTTCTCACGCAGCTGTGGTTGTAGGCCTTCAGTTGGCGCGCAGCTGATAGTGTGCTGAGGCAGCTGTGGCGGCAGGCCTACGCTCTCGCACTCTCAGCGCCAACTGATCAATAAATCATTAGCAAATTTTAAGCACTCCAAATTTAGACCTCAAAAGTCTGTACTGCGGTTAGTTAGATCTGTGATAGATTTTTAAAGTTTATATAACGAACGTCAAATTTTCCAGGACTCTAAAGATTGATATAAACTAATGCAGCAGGTGCTAAGAAACTCTATCAACAGTGATTAATTAGAGATAAGAAATTTTTCTGAATCTATGGACGGTGCCTTCAGGTTTATGCTGGTTACACGGAGACGCTATGGGTTGTTGAAGGTAGACACGCTTTGTTGGGCATTTCGTTGTGTAGAGTTGAATAGAGGTAAGAGATGAGAGAAGTTTGGATATGCGAGTCAAACTGTGGATTTATTACTAATAAAAATCAAAGTGGAGTAAATATGAATGGAATATCTCGCTATTAGGCAACAGCTAAACTACTGAGATATCAGATTTAACAGGTGTGCAGTCAAGCTGTTATCCTATTTGTAGATCAGATACTCTCAATTATTCTTTACTTAATTCAAGGCAGTCGTTTGTCTTGTGGCTTTAGCCTTTAAATTAACTTCAGCAAATTAATTAATTTTGGTCGCCTGGTTAATCTTTGAAAAATTGCGGTGTTTTCTTGATAAACGTCTAAACTTCCAGGAACATAACTAGAATGTTTCTTCTTTTTTCCGTGTTCTTCGTCTAATACGTCCAGATCTATCATGTCTGGAATAAACACATTTAAAGAAAAGTTCGGATCAATTAAGGTGGCCATTCATTTATCCAACAAATAATGGAAAGGCATCTTTAATATATCTTGGTTATTTTTAACGTGCAAAATTATGCGAAACTACTTTGTTAGCCTTTCTACTGAAATCTACTGATATCTACTGTTATGTGGTGACAACTAATAACTGTTGACATCTACTGAGAACTATTTATATCTATGATATATAATAATATCTATTTATATCTATGATATGAACTTTAAGGAAGGAAAATATCAGAAAACTAGGGGCAATGGAAATGTGCATATAGAGAAGAATGTAGAGGATTAGCTGTACTCAAAAGGCTACAAATGAGGAAGGTCTGGAGAGAGTTGGTACAGATAGACAGTTGATAAATATGTTAAGAAATAGGAAGAAGAGTCTGAGATTAGGTATGTTAGATGATTTAAAGATCCACTCTTATGTGGACATGAAGAGGAAGGTGGAAGACAGAGAAGCATAAAGGCGTTATATACCAAGGACCTGCCAGTAGGCAGTGCACTAAGAGAGATATCTACTTATTGATATATAGTAATACCTACTAAATATATAAATAATTTTTCTAATACGATATCTATTTTTATCATCGTAATGGTTGGTGATTACTAGTTTATTATTTTCACTTTTATTTACACATGTTGCTTTTCTACAAGATCTTATGAGTACGTTGTGGTGTCCAGCTAGATAAGATACTGCGTATCTTCACTGATGGCTACCCATACTCGTTATATTATATACTTTTGTAGTTTATATTTGTTGAGCTTGTAGTTCTCTGTTTATATAATGTTTTCTAGTATTCATAATTATAAATGTTTGCAAGTATTTAGCATTTACATGTATGCTGTTCATTTGAAGTGAAATGAAATAAAACATATTTCTGTCTCTCTCTATCTCTCTCACACACACTCTCTCTCACTCTCTCTCGTAAAGCTGGATCCAACAGTAGTTTTAAATTCAGAAGTTTATCCTGTCACGTGACTGAAGGCTGGAGCGACTGGTAATATATCAGCTGATGGAATGAACGTCTGGCTGGAGAGAGTTTTCTCTTGTCTGCTCTTTCACGTCTTTCTTTAAAGTTTTCCAGAATTAAAGTGAATAGACGAAGGTGAAGGTCGTTCGTTAAGCCGCTAACTGTTGCAATGATGGTACATTTGACAGCGCACTTGTCTTGAATGCAAGAGATCACGGGTTGTCTTCTCTACAGAGCAATATCCAAGTCTTTATGTCGTATTGTGGTCCGAAAACTGACGTTAAACTTGTTTAATTTTCTTGATTCTCTCGTTATTAAGAATTGGTATTGAGTTGAAATTGGAATTGTAATAACGTGTGTATTGAATGAAGCATTACATGTAATAACGTGTGCAATGAATAAAGCATTGGTATTACCTGTAATAACGTATGTAATGAATCGAGCACTTTATTTTATCTACATGAGGGGATATCATGTAATTTACCATCCACTGTCTCCTTCAGGCGTAATCAACAAGTAAATCACTAGATCAATCAATCAAGCTATTGCACGACCTTTTATTTTGTGATGTAGCGTAATTCTGGCCTGTGCTTGTTTGTATACTGTGCTTGTTTGCATATTGTGCTTGTTTGTGTATTGTGCTTGTTTTGCATATTGTGCTTGTTTGTATATGGTGCTGGTTTGTATATTGTGCTTGTTTGTATATTTACAGACTGCCGATACACGTGTCACAACGAATGCATTACAAAGGTCTGTATACATAGCGATGAGCTAAGTGTCATTTGCAAATTATCTTTCTGCAGCACTGCTACATAACAGCTGTAGCTAAGCTGCTGCATTGCTACATAACAGCTGTAGCTAAGTTACTGCATTGCTACATAACAGCTGTAGCTAAGTTACTGCATTGCTACATAACAACTGTAGCTAAGCTGCTGCATTGCTATATAATAGCTGTAGCTAAGCTGACTTGGTGACACGTTGGAGGTCTAACAGCTGACGTGATGAGGTCAAATGAGGTCATATTTATGAGGTCAGAGGGTAATGAAGGCTGCCGCAGGGTGACTGGAGACATTGGGTGCTGATGTGTGGGGGTGGAGGCACAAGGTGAAGGGGTTCAGGTGAAGGGTGCAGATTTGTTGCACTGAAGGCGATTGTGTGAATCCTTGTTTGGGATCCTTCTGGAGCATTTGTAGCAAAACCGTCTGTTGATTGATTGATAACTATTGTTGATAGTGTATATTAGATCTCTTGTGTTGCAGTAGCTCGCTATATGTGTAGTGCAGAGACGACAAACTGTTGTATCAAGTTATACAGAGAGCTACGGACCCTGTTGTCCCAATATAGCGCGTATCAAGAAAGAGAGAGAGTTAGATAGATAGATAGATAGATAGATAGAGAGAGAGAGAGAGAGAGAGAGAGAGAGAGAGAGCGATTTTGACAGCGGAATTTGATTTATGACGTAAGATGTTATCTCACTATAGCTAAGCTCTCTTTGTATCGGTTGATTTACGCGACATCTCTGTTGTCGCTCGTGAGGACAAATGAAAGACTCTCAGTCGTTTAGAAATTAGAACGAACAGAACAGATCAGATATTCTACTATACTAATATACTACTACACTACTACACTACTATACTCTACTATACTGCTGCACTATAGTACTCTACTATACTGCTACACTACTATATTGCTATACTACTATACTCTACTATACTGCTGCACTCTACTACTCTACCATACTGCTATACTACTATACTCTACTATACTGCTGCATTCTGCTATACTACTATACTGCTATACTACTATACTCTACTATACTGCTGCATTCTGCTATACTACTATACTGCTATACTACTATACTCTACTATACTGCTGCACTCTACTATACTACTATACTCTGCTACACTACTATACTGCTATATACTACTAGACGTCTCTAGCTGTGCAGCTGTGTGCGTACATCTTCTGTAGTTCCACACTATTGAGCAGCTGTCAGGTGTCAACAATGCAGGTAAACAAACAAAGCTTTGTTGAGAGTCAACAATGAGCGAATAGATGTAGAGATCAGCGCAGCTTTTGTTGTGTTCTCCTTTGTCATAAAGCAATCACGGATTAAGTTAGGCATTTATCACGTATGGAATAGAGTGGCGTATTGAGATAGGAAATTTACTCCAGTAGTGAAGAAACATTAAATCTGCCATGGGCAGACGCTCCTTCACGTTTTCTGCTCCGACAATATGGAACTCTCTGCCACAAGATCTTCGATCTTGTAATTGTATTGGTACTTCCCTTGTCAAGCTAAAAACCCATCTCTTTTCGCCATAGGTCTAAATTTTGACCCGCTTGCCTCGGATCTTGAACTTGCACTGTTTTGATCTCGCTTTCTCTTGTGGTCTCTGTGTACTCAGTCGTCATCGTGTGGTGCTTTGGCGCCTGTTTGTGTAGTGTCTGTAAGAGACGTCCCTGACATTGCCTTATGGCGAGGAACCGGATGTTAAATTCTTATTGATTGATTGAAGAGATGTGAGCTAAACGTGTTCAACAACAGAGGATGATTCTGTGCTGTGGTAGGATTATGATCGAGATTGTCTATAAGAGCCTTGTTTTTATGAGTATATAGTAAATATTGTGAAGAAGATGATGTTGAACAAAGACTCTACACTGATGTTGTATCAGATGGGAATTCTGTTTCTACAAGGCAGTGTAGCGTGTCAGTGCAAGGATTCACTTAACGGTATCTAGAAATTGTGGTAACAAAACATTTTATTCCACACAGCAATTCATTCAGCCAATGATTGGCCATTACTAACTCGCCTTTGATGTGGTTTACGATAAACTTAAGAACTATAGCTAACATCAAGTGTCAAGAGATGGTCTCTCATTCTCTCTTTTTCGCTCACTCTCTTTCTCTCACCCTATCACTATCTCTGTTTCTCTCTCTCTCTATCTGTCTTTCTCTCAGTTACTCTCTCTCAGTCCCTTAAAACTGAATGTGCTGAATGAACCATGTTTGAGATTTTCTCATGTGAAGCCCTTAGCCTCTACCTGTAGACTTGTTCCCGGCTTTGATTACTACAAAACATCAGTGGCTTACAGGAAGCCTTTGATACAACTAATAACACACTCCTCCACGATATCCTCCCATCTCTACGTTATGATCGATCAAACTACCAATTTATAATAACTCATTGCATGGATCTATCATCAGTCTATAATTCAAGCTATCAATAGTTCAACCAATTTATAATATATACAGATCAATCCATCAATCAATCTATCAATCAATTCATCAATCAATCCATCAATCAATCAATCAATCAATCAATCAATCAATCAATCAATACAAGTACCAGATAGTTTGTACTCTCGAGGCATCGAGTGGTGCCCAGACTTTGCACTAAGAGGTAACTTGTAGTTCATTGTTGAATATGACAGGTTGAGAGACCTATAATAGGTTTGATAGAATTAATAGATTTTCACTCAGCACTTGTAGGCCTATGGTTGGTTTGATAGAGTTAATAGATTTTCACTCAGCACTTGTAGACCTATGGTTGGTTTGATAGAGTTAATAGAGTTTCACTCAGCACTTGTAGGCCTATAGTTGGTTTGATAGAGTTAATAGATTTTCACTCAGCACTTGTAGGCCTATGGTTGGTTTGATAGAGTTAATAGATTTTCACTCAGCACTTGTAGGCCTATAGTTGGTTTGATAGAGTTAATAGATTTTCACTCAGCACTTGTAGGCCTATGGTTGGTTTGATAGAGTTAATAGATTTTCACTCAGCACTTGTAGGCCTATGGTTGGTTTGATAGAGTTAATAGATTTTCACTCACCACTTGTAGGCCTATAGTTGGTTTGATAGAGTTAATAGATTTTCACTCAGCACTTGTAGGCATATAGTTGGTTTGATAGAGTTAATAGATTTTCACTCAGCACTTGTAGGCCTATAGTTGGTTTGATAGAGTTAATAGATTTTCACTCAGCACTTGTAGGCCTATAGTTGGTTTGATAGAGTTAATAGATTTTCATGCAACACTCGTGAGGCCTATAATTGCGAGGCGGTATTGTAACATACTGTAGCAGCTGTACATACCAACCACACCCTCAGATCTCCTGCATATGAAGCTATCAGCATCTCTGTATAGACAGCTATTTACTCTATGACCTCTTCCTCCTACACTAGGAGGGCATAGGGCAATTATCTCAGATCTTCAACTCACTGAAAACATTAAAAAGATCATTAAGATTCTTCTAAGTCTGTTCTGATAACATTCACCTTGTTATTAATAAATAATTTTATTATTTATTAAAAACAATAATTATATTGTTTAAATAATTATATTATTTATTAATAAGAAAGTTTAATAATAATAATAAATTATAGTAAAATAGTAATAATAAGTATTAATTTTTATTAACGTCCGTTTCCTCATCAATGAGTCGTCAAGTATATCTCTTGGGTCGTCTGTTGCCTTCACCTGTATCGTCTACTTTTTTGACTTGGTCGTCTTTCACTTAGGTCGTATATCACTTTCACTTAGGTCGTATATAATTTTCACTTAGGTCGTATATCACTTTCACTTAGGTCGTATATCACTTTCACTTAGGTCGTATATAACTTTCACTTAGGTTGTCTTTTGCTTCGTTAGGCTCGTCTTTTATGTTAACTCGTTATAGGCCTCCGTCTCTTTACGTAGCATTAATCACATAGCGTCGTAAACGATAGATATTCTCAGGTCGTTTTCCCTTGTTTTCTTTACCGAGAGATTGCGTGATTTTCTTTGTGCTAGCACGAGCAGTTAATGTGTTGACTATTATAACCATGTTGTTGTTGTTGCTGTTGTTGTGTGTTAAGCTCTTGAGCTTGTATTGCCTCATTGATATAAGAGCAGTCTCTTGCTTGTTGAGTGCTTCAAACAGATCATAATAGATATATAATAGAGAGCCCGCAGTATGCAGTAGCGTATATTATATATAATAGATATATAATAGAGGCCACAGTATGCAATAGCGTATAATATATATAATAGATATATAATATAGAGCCTACAGTATGTAGTAGCGTGTATTATATATAATAGATATATAATACAAAGCCTACAGTATGTAGTAGCGTGTATTATGTATAATAGATATATAATAGAGAGTCCACAGTGGTGTATACTATGGCGTATATTATATCTGCGGATATAAGCATACCTGTATAGCAGCTGCCAAGTAATAACTTATATAATAGAATGTAGCAGCACACATGTAATAATGCTTGTGTACACACTCACACACACACAATATAATATTATATATATATATATATATATATATATATATATATATATGTATTATAGATAATATATATTATACATATATCTATATTACATATATATATATACTATATAAGTGAGCTCAGCTGAGTACAACAACAACAACATCAACTGCCACTAAGTTGTTATGAACTAAGAAGTATTTTGTGAATTATTTCAGGCAACCAGGGCTTGTGATCTGCCCGTGCAACTCCCACAGTACCGTAACAACGTGCGTATATCACTAATAGTTCTCTCTTTCTCTCGTATAACACATGACATAGGCACATGTTTACTGGTAGTATTTGCTTAGTCAGTCAGTACCAGGGCATCATTATCATCAAAATCATCATCATCAAAATCATTATCATCATCATCATCTTCATCATCAGGATTCCCGCAAGTCTTCAAGAGAAGCACTATGTTGATCAATGTCTATTGAACCTGTACATATCTGATTATCTCCAGTTGAATCTCTGACTCCACGCAACTGAAGCCCGGCTCGCTATCCACTTGACTACACAACTCTCTCAGTTATCTAGGGTTCAGATTCTCTTGGACTGATGTCAGTCGAATCAACTTCATTTAGAATTAAGTTTCTTTGTTTACAAAATGTTTTTATTCTTATTACTACTTCTCTCTAGCAGAAAGAGTTTACTGTCTCGCCCAATGAGTTCATGATGTAAATAAGTTATCAAAGACTTGATTCCTGCGCTGTACTGAGATCATGTACTAGTCGTACTAGTGGTGGAGATGGTCATACAATGATTTTCCTTAATTCCCTTTACTTTGGACTGATTCTCTGGATTTTGGAATTTGCACCGTTTTTGGACCTTCTTTTTCCTCGCCAGCTTGATTTTGATTCAGTAGTGCTCGATGTTGTCATTGATGACTGTAGCACTCTAATAGTTTTTATTATTACTCTTATTGGAGGTCAGTAACCCGGTAGATAACTGGGTGAACAGCAACAACATGTTAACCTTGTTGTTGTTGTTGTTGTGCAGAAGTTGAGTTTAAACAGAAGAAGAATGGAGGCAGTGGCCAGATACCAGGCTCTCGATATCAAGTAAGATCTCTTCTACATGACAAACGCAAGAGTTAACAGAGCAGTAGACAATTAGTAGCTGAGCCTGTGGCTTGATCACTGTGGATCAGTCGAAGATGGGCTCAAATGTTTGGCTCGTCAGTCGCTGATGTGATTTCGAGCGGTGTAGCTGGTATTACAGTAGTCGATACCTAGCGGCTGTGTATCTCAAATTCTCAATGTATCTTTTAGGAACTTGCTTCTCCTCAGCACATTTCTTTTGCAGATTGTTCTGGGTGAATTGATGTTTAGTGATGTGTGCTGTTGGGGACGTCCCTGACATCATCCTTGATTGAGGAAACGGACCAAAAACCTTTATTTTTATTACTATTATTATTATTATTATTATTATTATTATTATTATTATCATTATTATTATTATTAATCGATTGCACTAATTATTATAGGCACTCATGTGTCCAGCACTGACGGTCAGGTTGAACTCTCGACCTCTGAGTGGCAGATCAACTGTGCTGTCACTCCGCCTCTCTCTGGTTCTGCCGTTATCCTCTGTTGTTGTTGTTGTTGTTGTTATTCTCTTGTTGTTGTTATCCTCTGTTGTTGTTGTTAGCCTCTGTTATTGTTGTTGTTGTTGTTGTAGAGAGAACGGCAAGGCTTCCGATGAGATGGATGTAACGTATGTTACGGAGAGAATTATTGGTAAAATTAATTATTTAATTTAAATTCTGTTTAATAATGATCATAACTTTAAATGATCTAATAAGCCACCATCTCTCTCTCATAGTGCACTACCTACTAGCAGGTCCATGGTATATGACAACTTCACTATTCTCTGTCTTCCGCTTTCCTCTTCAGATTCACATATCAGTGGGTCTTCAAATCATCTAACATACCTAATCTCGGCCTACCTCTGCCTCTATTTCCTTCCATTCTACCTTCTATGACCTCTTTTAATAGACCTTCGCCTCTTAGAATGTGTCCTCTTCTTATTTCTTATATATTTATCAACTGTCTATCTGTACTAACTCTCTCCAGAACTTCCTCATTTGTAACCTTTTGAGTCCATCTAATCCTCTCCATTCTTCTCCAAATCCACATTTCCAATGCCTCCAGTTTCCTAATATCTTCCTTAAGGTCCATGTTTCACATCCATACAATAGCGTGGTCCAAACCAAAGTTTTCACTATCTTTATCTGTGTGTCTTTCTTTTGACTTTTTGTTAAAAGTTCTTTCCTATCACCGAAGGCCGCTTTTACTTGTGCAAAAGCGATACCGTAACAAAACCATTATAGAAACGAAATAGTAGCAACGAAATAATTGACATTAGTACCACTTTTATATTGTAAATAACTTTAATTGATTGCTTCAATTCGCTTGATTGATTGATTGACTGACTGATTGATTGATTGATTGATTAACTGGTTGACTGACTTACTGATAGATATACCGATTGATATCTATCTAACTATCTAGATAGATTGATTGATTAATTGATTGATAGAATGATTGATTGATTGATTGATGCGCAGTTCTCTTGTTCCACAGCACGGGGAAGGACGCTGCCTATAAGTCGAGTTTCTCTCAAGTCTCGTCAAAGCTTCGCTCTAAACATGGCGACCATTGTCTGGTACGTCAGCGCTACCATTACTAAGAAAACTCCTTGTTTGAAATCATTTGATCCTCAGTTTTCCCGGAAATACTGAAAACATTTTCTAAGTAAAAATAAGCTAATGTTGACGTCAGTTTCCTCTCTCGAGCGATATCAGTGACGGGTTAGCCCAGGATTTGAACCCCGCACATACTGATCCGCGGTCGAATATCTTACCGACATCGCCACTGGCTTCGTTGGTAAGATATGCAAATCATAGTCAGCCGTTAAATAACTAGATCGTAATAATATAAATAATTATGATCCCCTGCTTGTTTGAATCAATAGTTTCTGATTGAAATTGTCTTAGCAGACTATTTCAACACTTTACATTAGAAATATGCGATTATAAACATGTGTCCTGAATTTAGCAATTACCAGAACGTTGAAGAAGAGACCTTCACAGTTATCGTATTAGTTAAGTCATGCTGAGACAGTGACAGCAACGTTAAATGCGCTAATGACTGAGAATGATCTTGTTTTGTTTAGATGATTAACCTCTCTGAGAGAAGGTCAGACATGCACAAGTGGCACAAGAACGTAAGTTCTTATATTCTTATCAGACAAGTTTCTAGTTTTAATTGTAGTTTGCCTGAATTCTAACTAGCTTCAACTCGGCATTGTTGTGGTCTACCTGCAGGATAACGACATCTGGTGAACATATTTCGGTTTCATTTTTGACGTCACTTTTTTTATTCACTTTTGCACTATTTTAATCAGCTATTGCAAACATATTAAATACCTACCTGTTAATACATGTAGATCAAAATGTTTATGAACTATTTAATAATTTGTTAAATAGCTGGCGCCACCTCTGGAATGTCTGTATTGTATCACACAGGTGCTTGACTTTGGATGGCCTGATTTGCTGGCGCCTCCTCTGGAACGCCTGTGTAACATTTGTAAGTCAATCGACTCGTGGCTCAGCACTGACCCCTCTAACGTTGTCGTCATTCACTGCAGGGCGGGGCTTGGGAGAGTAGGCGTGGTCATAGCGGCCTACATCGACTACGGCAAGATCTGCGCCAGGTGGGTGTGACCTATGAGATTAGATTATGATTAAAGTCTGTTCATTTAAATAGAAATATTCACGTATCCTATCAAATATTAGCGTCTCTTTTTTGTCATATGACAGTAAGAAATCCGATTTTAATGTTTTTATAGCGATTATAATGTTTGTTTTACTAAAGAAATGTCAGTTTATGAATTTTGTCTTGGATTCGCTTTAAGAGTCGATGGTTTGATAGTATACACCATATGCCAACTGTGTTGTGTTTGACTTAAGCTTATAACATCAAAATGTTGCTTGAATAAAATAAGTTAAACAATTATACATCTTAGAAGGACCGCCTAATCAGTTGAGATAGCAATTGAATAATTATTAGTGTTAATTAAATTAATTGAGCTGATTATAATAATTAACTGTGCTACAGCTCCGAACCTTCTTCTGATCAAATGTCTCTCAAGAGATTCTATCAACAGAAACTTTCCAGCGCCCCAGAACCTTCTCAACTCAGGTTATTATCTCTCTTTATCTCTCTCTCTCTCTCTCTCTCTCTCTCTCTCTCAGGTTCTTATCTCTCTTTATCTCTATTGCACTATGCACTATTTCGTGTCTATCGTGACGTAGGTACGTGCACTATTTCGTGTCTATGGTGACGTAGGTACGTCACTATTTAGTGTCTATGGTGATATAGGTACGTCACTATTTCGTGTCTATGGTGACGTAGACACGTCACTATTTCGTGTCTATGGTGACGTAGACACGTCACTATTTCGTGTCTATGGTAGGTACGTGCACTATTTCGTGGGGCTGTTATCTGGGGCAGTGAAGATCAACAACCAGCCTCTGTATCTTCATCAGATCATCATCAGTGGTGTTCCTCAGCCAGACCTCAGAGGCGCCTCCTGCAGTCTTTACTTCAAGATCTACCAGAACATGCAACCCGTCTACATCTCTCAAGTCTAGTAAGACTCTCTCTCATGTCAGCTTTAGATGAGGATGTGAAAGTTAAATATATATATATATATATATATATATATATATATATATATATATCATATATATCATATATATATATATATATAATTATATTATATTATTATTATTATATATTATTATATATTATTATTTATTTCATTTTAATTTCACTTCAACTGAACAACATACAAGTAAATGCTAAATACTAGAAAACGAAAACATTCATGCAAACAGTGAACAGCATGCACAACAAATATAAAATATAAAATACTAAGTGAAGCCTCTGACAACCTCTGTTATTTGTTTACATGTATATTCTAAGATCCTTGGAAGACATGATAAAGCTGTTTAACAAGTATTGATTGATTGATGCCTGCTATTCTAATCTATTATATTTACCAGAATTGATTGATTGATGTCTGCTATATAGATTAGTGTAACTCATAAAACCTGTAGTTTACTTATCTGAAGCCCTCGCTCATGATTGCTGCCTGTGATATATTGCTGTTAGGCAATAAGACTGGGGCTTCCTCTGACGCTCTGGCGTCGTGTAGCTGTCGCCAATAGTTCTCGTCCTGTAGTAGTTAACCTCTGTGGATGAATTACCAGTAGTTAAGGGAAGTTCTCAGTGTACACAATTACTGTGGATAAGTTATAGAGCAATCAACCATTGTTTCTCTTCCACCGCTCGGCCCTTGATATTCAGAACCAGTCGCAATGCTTAGAGCAGATTAACTGATTGATTGCTTAATTATCTCATGCTAGAAATATCTGGACTTAGCGCTTAAGAATTGGATTTAGCGTCGTTATTTAATTAATTTCCGGATACCATTTTATTATCACAAAAAATCCGTTCATGATTATATAAAGCGCTCTTAAGTGAAGAAGCTCTTAGAGCGGAATATTTAATGTTAATATTTAATTTAACGGCTAACGCGGTTAGCTGACAATGTGCAGATAGCTGAATGTTGAGAGAGATAGGGAGAGGGAGGGAGAGGGAGAGAGAGAGAGAGAGAGAGAGAGAGAGAGGAAGAGGGATGCATAATCTTATTGGTCATGAGATGTGTGATCTGATTGGTCCATGAGATGTGTGATCTGATTGGTCCATGAGATGTGTGATCTGATTAATCCATGAGATGTGTAATCTGATTGGTCTATGACATTCAGTGATATTCTATTGTCTTACATCCAGACTCAGCTCTTGTTTACCCATCACGTGACGGCACAGCCCCAGGCTGATGTGGTAGACGTGGGATCTCATCAAACTGATCTGATCTGATTTGTTCCTAACAAAACATCGTCAATGTTGTGAGGCAGTAGAGAGGGTATTAGAGGTTGTGTCAATGGAGAGATAGATAGATGTATTGATTTATATATTGATTAATTGATTTCGCTTGATTGATTGTAGCTCAGCTAGTAAAGGAAAGTCCTCTCACATCAACGTTGCGCTGTCTCCCAGCCTACAGCTGAGAGGTGACGTCATCGTGAAATGCTTTCAACAGCAACAACAACAACAAGGCAACGTAGATTCCGACAAATCCGGTATCAATATTTAATGCTATTACTCATCATTTCATGCCATACATTTCTATCTTTTCATATGAATTATTTCATGTCATACATTTCTATCATTTCATATGAATTATATCGTATCACTCATTTCTATTATCTAATTCTCTTATTTAATGTTAGCAGGCTCTTGTTTCTAGTTCTATATAATTATACTGGTTCTTCTATTTATTTCTTTGCTCAAGGCGTGCCTGACACAGCTGACAAATATAAGAAGGAAAACCCCAAAATGATTCTAAGAAGATTTGATAAAATAATGATGACCATTCACTAGTCTTTATCATCGATACCGTCAGTATTGATCTGTGTGCTGATTGATTGATTGATTGACGTACTGGCTGCTCAAATGTTTATTTTTTAAATATTTAATTTATTGATTGCCTCTCTGAATGGCTGATTTACTAAGGTATAGATTGATTGATCTGTAAGAGATTAATCGATTAGTGGATGGGTTCTATTATTGTATGTTTTTATAACTGATGACAGATGATTCCTCCGCTTCCTCTCTCATCTTCTTCTGTCAGTTTCACACGTGCGCCGTCACCAACAACTCCCTGAGGTTCAGTAGCTCTGACCTTGACCTTGTCTCTCACAATAACTCCGCCCACTTTCCTAAAGACGGGATCGTTGAGTTTAACTTCACTGCAGAGGAAGGCGTGCCCGAGCAAACAGGTGTGGCTAGTGCTCTGTAGTAACGTAACTGTTTATTAATAGTAATTGATTATATAATTAATTGATTATATAATTAATTGATTATATAATTAATTGATTATATAATTAATTGATTATATAATTAATTGATTATATAATTAATGGATTATATAATTAATTGATTATATAATTAATGAATTATATAATTAATGGATTATATAATTAATGGATTATATAATTAATGGATTATATAATTAATGGATTATATAATTAATGGATTATATAATTAATTGATTATATAATTAATGGATTATATAATTAATTGATTATATAATTAATGGATTATATAATTAATTGATTATATAATTAATGGATTATATAATTGATTATATAATTAATTGATTATATAATTAATTGATTATATAATTAATTGATTATATAATTAATTGATTATATAATTAATTGATTATATAATTAATTGATTATATAATTAATTGATTATATAATTAATTGATTATATAATTAATGGATTATATAATTAATTGATTATATAATTAATGGATTATATAATCACGATACAACGTTTTAACGTCCGTTTCCTCAGCCGGGATGATGTCGGACGTCCCACATCACATCGACAGATCAAGTCACCCAGACCAATCTGCGAAAGAAATGTGCTTGAGGAGAAGTTAGGTCCTAAAAGAAAGCCAGTCCGGTAATCAAAAAATGGTCAAGGTAGATTGATTATGTCCATGGTGGGAAAAGGTAAGTTTTAAGCTTGCCAGAGAATGTTGAAAGAGAAGAACAAGAGCGAAGATTAGCAGTTAAAGAGTTCCAGATTGTGGGTGCTGCGTAAGAAAATGAACGTCTGCCCAATGACGTGAGAATATTTGGAACTGAGGGAATTGCAATCTGAGCGAATGGACGGTGGCGGGCGATAGAGAAGAATGTTCAGATAATGAAGGCTGCCCTATCGCAGAGTTTTTTGAAAAGTTATAGGTATTTTTATAGTTTCTGCGTTATTAAAAGGATCCATGAAGACTGCTTGAAAAAAGCGAGCAAAATTGAGTCGAAGACTTACAACAACACGTGCAAAGAGAATTTTGGACGTGCTGCAAACGATTGAGAGAAGAAGTAGGCAACCCATGTAATAATGAATTACAGTAGTCGAGCTTTGAATAAACTATAGAATTAGCAAGGATAGTGGCTGAATTTCTAGTAAGGGATGGATGTATTTGCCTAATCTGACGAATCTGAAAGAAAGAAGCGCGACAAACAGAAGAGATATGGGATTTAAAGTCAAGTTTTTCATCAAATATGACTCCAAGGTTTTTGGCGGATCGAGAAGGTGAAGAGCCGAATTCTGAAATTAACAGCGTTTTGGTATTTACTCTTTGCAAAGGAAGTGCCAATTTAGGTATTCATTTCGAGGCATTACGCAAGACGTTAGCACACCGGATAACCTTGTCTGGAATTGTGAGGGATGAGCCGTTTCTGCATCGGAATCGTGATTAGAAAAGGATATTATATGTGTTCGTCTGCTAGATAAAATTGAGGATGACTGACAAGCAGATAGGCTTAAGAGTAGTGATAGTATAACAGATACAGCACTGGACCTACACTGACCTTGATAACACCCGCGTAGATGGTAGTTTCAGAAGAGCGATTTATGACCATACAACGATGTGTGCGACTGAGAATGATGTGTTAGCATGGAAAAACAGAATCATATATGCCAAAACAGATTTAAGCTATTTATTATTATGCATGTCATTGATCGGCACGCAGAGAGATCTAGAAGAAACCGGCAGAAACCTGTTTACCCTATCATCGGCCAAGCTAAGATCATTATGTCTACAAGAGAGCGTTTTTCAGTAAAGTGGTAGTTTTTCTATAGGCGATTGTACTGAGAGGCGAAGGGAACGACTCAAGATGCGTGCATAAAAACTGTTATAAGTACCTTTTCAAAGAATTTTGAGATGAAGTTACGATTGGAAATAGACGGTCCTGGAAAGATCATCTTTGGTAATAGAAGGTTTTTTTTGAGCACAGGAGATCAACTGCTTGTTTGAAGGAAGGTTGGAAGATCCTTCTGAAGTGAGACGGTTGATAAGTAAGTAGTTAGGAGCAACTAAATATCATACAGGATTTCATTAGCGATAAGCCAAGCTAAGTAAACGAAGGTTACGTCAGTGTCCCCTCCCTCGAAGCGATGTCATGACGGGCGAGCCCAGCATTTGAACCCGCATCAACTGATCCGCGGTCGAGTATCTTACCGACTTCGCCACTGGCTCCAGCCAAAGACGAGCGTGTAGGAATAACATCAAGGCAGCAAGATGAGTCGGTAGAGCGAAGAATAAAATTGCGTATTTCTTCTGGTTTAGCTGGTTGAAAACTAGAAAGTTAGTGGTGGTTCAGGCATATTTACAGAAATGGAGTTGTCGGTGTCAATGGAGCTGGAGGGTACAGAGCTACAGAGTTTGGCTATTTTGTCATTGAAAAAGTTGAGAAAAGAGGTAGCAAGAGAAGATGGTGAGGTGGTAGAGGAGAGTGACTTGGGAATGGTGCGATCAAGCAGAGAGTCAAGTGCTCCCCATAATTAATATATAATTAATTGATTATATAATTAATTGATTATATAATTAATGGATTATATAATTAATTGATTATATAATTAATGGATTATATAATTAATTGATTATATAATTAATGGATTATATAATTAATTGATTATATAATTAATGAATTATATAATTAATGGATTATATAATTAATGGATTATATAATTAATGGATTATATAATTAATGGATTATATAATTAATGGATTATATAATTAATTGATTATATAATTAATGGATTATATAATTAATTGATTATATAATTAATGGATTATATAATTAATTGATTATATAATTAATGGATTATATATTTAATGGATTATATAATTAATGAATTATATAATTAATTGATTATATAATTAATGGATTATAAAATAGCGATTAAAACGAAGAGCATTTTAATTACGTGAAGGCAAAGTTGTGGTGTTTCTGTAAGTAAAGACTTTTTGGAGGCTGTTGCAGTCTAGCGTGGTTGAACTATTGGCAGACGTTATGCCATTGCTCGAGGCAAAGAGACCACAACACTACCTGTCTAGCCTCGCATATACTGAATTAAACTTCTACATACCTCCTCGCGCCAAACAGCCTGTGTTTACTAAACATGACTGGACATATTTCATTGTCTGAGCTTTTGTAGATTTAGCCTCAGGCTGGGAGGCTATGCTATAAAAATAGAGACTGAACTGCTCTGCATGAAACTGTTGCAGTCTAAAAAAATTTAAAGAGAGAAATATAATTTTTTCTTAACCCTAGTTTACTATCAAATATTTATAAAAAGATTTGAGTAAAAGAAATTATGATTGAGTGTGATAGCCATTTGACAATTATCAGTGACAACAGTTAGAGATCTATCTAGCTGACCACCTGCTGAATTTCTCTAAACCGAGAAATTGTTACTGCCAGGTCTGGATTGTAATTTTCTTTCCTAAAACAGTTTTCAACGCAGTCCTCATTAATCAATCAACCGCGCATTCAGTCGTGGCGGGCTGGTAGATCAATAAAGTCAATGCAAAATTCAGTTTTAGCTAGAGGAGAAGCTTTTTCTAAACCGTTTCATTCTTCTCTGGAATAATGGGGTCTTACTGAATAGGAGAAAATGGGACTGGAGATCTTTGGATTAATGAAATGAATGCATGATTGAAGCAGGATTATATTGTAAATTAAGAGGCTGTATGGACTTCTTATTATCTCTCTCTCTCTCTCTCTCTCTCTCTCTCTCTCTCTCTCTCTCTCTCTCTCTCTCTCTCTCACTGCAGCACGGCTAGAGGACAGTGGTGCTGGTATAGCGACGTCTGTGCTGTGTTTTGTAGAAGTCACTGTGTATGCTATATAGTCAATGTACAGTGTTGTGTGTATAGGCCTACATATCAAACTGAGCTCTCGGTCTCAGCTTGGCGCTTCGTCGTTTTACTCAGTAACTCTATGGCTTAACTAATTACAGTGCGACCGATTAGCCTATGTAGGCACCGTTGTTTATTATGCAGGAACCTCTGTATATATTATAGGCACCGCTTTATATAATATAGCACCGCTGTGTGTGTATAATATAGGTACCGTTGTATATCTTATAGGCACCGCCATATATCTTATAGGCACCGTTGTTTATCTTATAGGCACCGTTTTTTATCTTATAGGTACCGTTGTATATCTTATAGGCACCGTTGTATATCTTATAGGCACCGTTGTTTATCTTATAGGTACCGTTGTATATCTTATAGGCACCGTTGTTTATCTTATAGGCACCGCTGTATATCTTATAGGTACCGTTGTATATCTTATAGGTACCGTTGTTTATCTTATGGGTACCGCTGTATATCTTATAGGTACCGCTGTATATCTTATAGGCACCGCTATATATCTTATAGGCACCGTTGTTTATCTTATAGGTACCGTTGTATATCTTATAGGCACCGTTGTATATCTTATAGGCACCGTTGTTTATCTTATAGGCACCGCTGTATATCTTATAGGTACCGCTGTTTATCTTATAGGCACCGTTGTTTATCTTATAGGCACCGTTGTATATCTTATAGGTACCGCTGTATATCTTATAGGCACCGTTGTTTATCTTATAGGCACCGTTGTTTGCGATGCAGGAAACTCTGTATATAATATAGGCACCATTGTGTATAATATAGGCACCGCTGTATATGTTAGAGGCACTGTTGCTACGATGTAGGCACCGCAGTATAAAATATAGGCACCGCTGTATAAGGATTAAATCAAATAAATTAAGCTTTGATTGACTGATTGATTGACTGATTGTTCTACAGATGTTTAATTAACAAAAGATTACTGTGAAGGATTTAGTTTATGTTTAGAGACACTAATTAGACCTGTAAATGATGGATAGAGTCCCATAGAGTTCCTATCTCTATCTTTAGAATCCTGATCTCAGGATCTGTCCTATCCGTAGAATTCTTATCTCAGGATCTGTCCTATCCATAGAATCCTTATCTCAGGATCTGTCCTATCCATAGAATTCTTATCTCAGGATCTGTCCTATCCATAGAATCCTTATCTCAGGATCTGTCCTATCCATAGAATCCATAGATCTCAGGATCTGTCCTATCCATAGAAACCTGATCTCAGGATCTGTCCTATCAATAGAGTCCTGATCTCAGGATCTGTCCTATCCATAGAATCCTGATCTCAGGATCTGTCCTATCCATAGAGTCCTGATCTCAGGATATTTGCTGTGGACTCCGTATACTATTGACTATTTGGATTAATCTGTCTGAGAGCTGCGTGGTGTCTACACTACAGCGAGCCTGGTTCAGTGAAGAGGTTGAGAGGTTTTGTAGTAAAGATGATGATGATGTGATGATGATGATGATGATGATAGGTCTATAGGACTTTATAGTGCATTGCAAATAATTAGACACACCCACTATTAGTAAGATGGTTATTTTGTTTGAGGATTTGTATCACAATGATTAGTGTGGTTTTTATTTCAATATTTTCTCACACATTATAAGTTGACTGGTTATTTTTATTCCACTCTATTTACGTGTAAGCAAGTAAACACGCATTATAGTGAAATGATCAACTATGTTGATATCTAGACTATCACTTTTAATGCCCTTTTAATATTCACATATTATTCAAAATCTCCTTATAGAAATTCTCCAGTTGTTTTGTGGAGAAATTTCAAGCTTAAGATATAAATGTGGAGGTATAGATATAGACACAGAGAGTTCTTGTGTAATCCTATACTGAGCTGATAGAGTAGACGTGTAGAGTTCCTGAGATCTGTGTGTTGGGCCTCCTGCTGCGTTATATCAACAGATCTCTTGCACCCTTCTCTACGTGTTGTTCTCTTTAGATAAAACTTGTGTATGCACGTGCATTATAAGTACTTAGAGGCATTATAAGTACTTAAAGACATTATAAGTACTCAGAGGCATTTTAAGTACATAAAGGCTCCTAGGCCCAGTACTATAGTTTATATTTAGTACAATTCATGCACACTTCACAGGTGATAGTACTTATTATCTAGTACACCTCACAGGTGATAGTACTTATTATCTAGTACACCTCACAGGTGATAGTACTTATTATCTAGTACACCTCACAGGTGATAGTACTTATTATCTAGTACACCTCACAGGTGATAGTACTTATCCTCTAGTACACCTCACAGCCTATAGTACTTATAGTAGTTTAGCTATCTCTCTACTACGTCATGTGTGTGACGTGGTGCACTAACGTTGAGCGGTTTATCCGCTGTTAACGTATCCGCTGTTAACATATCCGCTGTTAACATATCCGCTGTTAACATATCCGCTGTTAACATATCCGCTGTTAACATATCCGCTATTTACCCACTCGTCAGATCCGCTATTTACCCTCTCGTCAAATCCGCTATTTACCCACTCGTCAGATCCGCTGTTCTTGACATGCCGCTGTTTACTCTCTCAGCATTGACGAAGTGGCGGATTATCTCTAGAATCTTTATATTAACTGAGACAAGCACTAACTACCTAGAATATTGAAAATTTAACGACTGTTTTTATTGATTGATTTATAAGTTGCTATATTTAACTGATTGATTTATAGATTGATCGACAGATTGATCGACAGATTGATCGACAGATTGATCGACAGATTGATCGACAGATTGATCGACAGATTGATTGATCAACAGATTGATTGATTGATTAATTGCTTGATCAACAGGCTGATTGATTGATTGTGTAGGCTATGACCTGGTAGGCAAGTCTCAGGTAAGCTCGAGGAACCTGCTGAACGTGGATGAGCTGGTCAGAGCGAACTCTTACGAGAACTTCAATCAGTTCAGCTCCAGAGAGTCACTACTAGAGGGTACGTATCAGCTCTTTGTCTCTATGTTACCTTTACCACGTATCTCTACAAGCTCTTTGTCTCTATTTTAACTCTACCACGTATTCATTGTAATTTAGGTCTTTAGATATGTTTTTCACACATGGTGTGTAGTTAAAACTTTATGATGATAATATTTAAATTATTGTAAACTTAATTTAATAGCTAATTTATTGTGAACTCTCTCCTCATGCCCGGAATATCGTATGCTACAAGTCAAGCTCTTATATACTTAAATGATTTGTGCGCTTTAGTTGTCTATGTGATCGGAGGCAGATTGAGTAAATCTACATGTCTATAAATAGATTCTCAACCAATAGCGTGTTGCATGCTGCTAGTGCTAGGTCTCTCGCGCATATCTCTCACTTTCTCTCTGTCTCTTTCTCTATCTCCCTCTCTTTCTCTCTCTTTCTAAAAATTGTGAAACTTTTTTCTCTACGTGTCTCACTGCCTATCTACTTGTTTGACTACTTATGGCTATTTGTCTCACTGTCTGTCTCTACATGTCACACCGGTCTTTCGCTATGCTTGTCTGTATGTGTGGATGTTCCTCTCTGTCTCACTCTGTTACTCGCTGAAGCGGAGCATGACAAATGATCCCTGGAATCAGACCGGAAGTGAACTACATCATTTTTCCATATCGACCATCATATCGATCATCTGTGCTGAGCTTAATAGCTTGACCACGCCTCCTCGTCGTGTTAACCACGCCTCTCTTCTATTAAATTTATAAACATTTTTTCGTTCATCATATGCTCATCAATATTAGAGCTACTTCTGCTTCATTGACTTATTGATTGATTGATTGATTGATTGACTGACTGACTGACTGACTGACAAGTAGGCGACACGCTGAGAACAAGAAGTAAGATGTATGGGATGGATGGACCGGTAGATGGAAGTATCTACCGAGCACCGAGCTCTCGTAAACAAGCTTCTGTGGACCATCACAACCTCGAGCACAGCTTCAGTGCAGCTAGGTCAAGGACTGAAGTGGAGAGGTACAATGGATGGGACGAGAGTGGAGGAAAACATTTTCCATCTCTCGATCATTCCAGAAAACACGATTCCTCCTACAACCACAGTGAGTGTTGAGTGTGGTGTGACTCCTGACTTGTTCACTCACTAATCTATAAATCATTTCTCATCGATGAGTTAACAATAGTCTATGCTGTTAGTTCAGGTCGATTCTTTAATTGGATGCACTGATTGGTGATTGATTGATTGTCTGACTGAGTGATTGATGGATAGATTGACTGATTTATTGATTTATTATTTTACTGATTGACTGACCAATTCATTGATATTTTTTGTCTTATTGATTAATTGATTGATATAATACTTGACTGATTGATTAATTGATTGATTGATTAATTAATGATTGACTGATTGATTGCTCAGATGACTCGATGGCGCTTGCTACAAATGATCAAAGTCAGTTGGATGATATTCTTAACGAGCTGATGACGGAACAATTAAATCTTTCGCTAGATGGCCGAGAGTCTCGTTCCATTGACCACTACCCGGACACTCGCCAGATGGACAGAACTCTCGCTTCTCTACCGGCTCAGCGTGGCACCCTCACCACAGAGGCTGACAACTCTAGGTCTTCCTCCTCTCATTATTAACTCTGCATTTAGCACCTAGGTGTCCATAGAGGCTGACAACTCTAGGTCTTCCTCCTCTTATTCTTAACTCTGCATTTAGCACCTAGGTGTCCCCAGAGGCTGATAACTCTAGGTCTTCCTCCTCTCATTCTTAACTCTACGTTTAGCATCAAGGTGTTCATAGAGGCTGGCAACTCTAGGTCTTCCTTCTCTCATTCTTAACTCTACGTTTAGCACCTAGGTGTCAAGCAAGTCTCAAGCAATGCGTTAAAGTTGGACTTCTAGTCACTTGATGTATTTCTATTTTTCACAACATACCTGCAGCTGTATAGTTCTATTGTTCCTGTAACCCTATGGTGGTGCAGTGAAAATCACTAGTCATCATCATTTTTGTATCGTTTGAGGCACATGCTTGTAATACCTCTGCTATTCAGTGTGACTTAGTAGTAAGCAAAATGCTTGATGTTGTCTTGGACATAGATCGGTGTTAAGCTGGGCGACAAGTCACTCAGGGCCCAAGCACTCGGTGCTGGTGTCCAAACAAACCCTGTCTCACCCCGCCCCCCACCACAGAGTGCACACAGAGAGCTCTCGATACTATGAGTCATCACATGGGCGGAGCCACAGCTCACTAGGCCTCGTGGGGGCGGGGTCTCTGAGCCCTGGGACCGAGGATGACATGTATCTGACAGGTACACGGGGCAGAGTGGGCGGAGACAGAGCTGATGACTGGGATGAGCTGATGAGGAAAACCACCTCAGAGCGGCTGAGAAGAGAAGAGAAGAGATCTGATACGTGGAGATCAAGCACTCAGGTCTCTAGTCGCTGTGTCATAGTGGAATGATTAGCTGCTCTATAGGATGTATTACATGTAATTCTCACTACCACAACCACCACTACTACTAATGATAATAATAATGCTAATATTATGACTAATGACTTAGGTTAAGTGAGGTTTTGTGCCCACTGTTCTTAGTCACTTTCAACTTGAAACCTCTAAGGACATATCCCGCTATATTGTATCTAATGATTCAAGCCATAAAAATTTATTAATGATTAAATCATTGAAGAGTTTATCTTCTCGCCTCTCTACTTGCTCTCTAATATCAATTGATTTATTTTCTGCTCGCAGGGGAGCAACCCACCCACACCTCCCATCAGAAGACGAATACTGAGCCCTGACTACTCGAGGGGGGAACCACCGCTCCTCTACTCCACCCCCCACAGAGTCTACGC
>CAJHZI010000909.1:55000-97500 GCA_905160935.1 Enchytraeus crypticus
AGTTTTGCAGTGCGACGTTTATCTTGACTCACCGCTGTTTTATTGTGTGTCGTTTATCAGATCTCACCCCATGTTTATATTGTATGACTTCTATCTTGTCTCTCCCATGTTTCTATTGTATGACATCTCTCTTGTCTTACCCCATGTTTCTATTGTATGAGATCTCTCTTGTCTTACCCATGTTTCTATTGTATGACATCTCTCTTGTCTCACCCCTTGTGTCTATTGTATGACGTCTATATTGTATCTCCCCAGGTCATCAGTCCAATAGAATGATCAACAGTTGCTCAGTGCCCGCCTCGCTCGCTCACGACTCTCAGTACGCCTACAGGCTAGAACGCACCCTGGGCCCCCCCGTGCCCCAGTCCTACACCCTCAACACCCCACACAGGGGTCCCCGCACCCTCCACACCACGGACGATCGCTCAGGGACAAGGCAGGGCATGCCCAGGAGCCAGAGTGCGCTGGGAGGGGAGATCAGGTACGGGGGGCTGCAGCAGTCTCTGGGGAGAGGTGGAGGGGGGTACAGCAGCAGCACGCTGCTAGCAGCTGGGCTCAACACTGACACCCTCGAGGCTATCAGAATGAGGCAGCAGCAGCTGCTGCAGCAGAAACAGCTGCTGGATGAGCAAGAGCGGCAGCTCATGATTGAGCAACAGAGACAACAACAACAACAGCATGGGAGGAGAGAGGTGACCACTGTAACCACAGAGACGAGGACCCTGAGGGGTCAGCAACAACAACAAGACGGGCTGAGGGGGGAAGAGTTGAGTATTGAGAAGGGCCTGCGACTAAACGATTCATTCACTAGACAACAAGGGAGCTTCAATGTGCAACAACAACAACCTGGGGGCTTCAATGTGCAACAGCAACAACAACATGATGGCTTCAATGTGCAGCAGCAACAACAACATGGTGGTTTCAGCGTGCAACAAGCCCTACGGCAACAAGACGTTCGACAAGATGGCGGTTACTCTGAGAGAAGCAGCCAGCAGGGCTACTCTGAGAGGAGTGGAGGTCAAAGGTCAGCGGTGGACATAGAGCGGGACATAGAGCTGATCATGTCTGACCAGAGAGGTGGTCAACCGCTGTACAGCGCTGTAAAGCCAGCCAATCAGAGAGGAGCACAGCAGAGCTCAGCTAATCAGAGAGGAGCTCAACAGAGTTCTGACGGCTTATTGGATGAGAGTGAGATAGTGGTGGAGTCAGCTAACAAGCAGGCCCTTAGTTCAAGCACTGGCTCTGCCTTCAGCAGACAGGCACAGTGGCGTGGTTATGAGGGACAAGTGGGAGAGGGGCGTGGCTATGATAGACAGGTGGAGGAAGAGGTGATCAAATCAGTGTCATCCTCTCTCTGTGGAGTGGGTAACACTGGAGTGCCTCCACTCAGTGTGGTGCTGGGCGAGGCAGAGTCTTCCAGAGCTCAGGGTAGCTCTGTTCAGGGGCGTGGCTATGAGTCGAGAACTTATTCAAGTGGCAACACTGCGTATGGTAATTCTTTTAGCAGTGGATTTGGCAATGCAGTAAATGAAAGCACCATTCTGGGTAGCCCGGGATATATGAATGAGAGTTTGACTGGAAATAGAGGTGTCGTTAACGATCATTTATCAGAGGACACACAGAACCAGTTCTACACGTCTACAATGCGAGGTGGCGCCTCTGGCGGCCAGCAACAACTCTCTCCTAACCTCTACCGCACATACTCGAGGACCGGAAGTTTGGCTTCAGGCATAGGTACCTTCTCGTTCAGTACTCCTCGTAGCTTTCCTCGTAATAATAGAACTTGTACTTAGTGTTCCTGCTAATTGCGATTTTAAAGTTTAAATGTATAAATAAAAATGTTGGTATGTAGTAACTAGGACGGCTAAAACGGCTTAAAATTGGTTTATCGCAGAACAGTTCAGTTCTTTACTATGAAGCTGATACTAATGAGGACACCATTGATCATTCTCAGATCTCTTGTAATTCTCTCATTTGTCTCACTCCCTACTGCGCTTAGCTCTGTTAGTGAAGCCTAGCTATTGTTATCTGTACTGCTTAGTTCCTCTAGATGACTGTGTGCTTGTATTGCTGTAGACGGGTTTGACTGGATCAACAGGACTCCACGCTTTGTTCAGGACACGTCTAAGTACTGGCACAAACCAGATATCTCGAGAGATGAAGGTAAGACATCCACACATCTAAGTACTGGTACAAGTGAGACATTCACACGTCCAAGTACTGTCACAAACCAGAGATCTCGAGAGATGAAGGTAAGACATATAAAGCTGGTAAAGCTAAGGTTAACGTCAGTTTCCTCACTCGAAAGCGATGTCAGTGACGGGCGAGCCCAGGATTTGAACCCCGCACATACTGATCCGCAGTCGAGTATCTTACCGACATCGCCACTGGCTCCAGCCTAGATCCAGTTTTTATTATATACTATTGTATAGTATTGTATTGTATACAGCTATAGCTCTACAGAGGGACAAGCCTGAAGGCTGGTTTGTATTGTATTGTATCGTATTGTATTGTATCGTATTGTATTGTATTGTATCGTATTGTATTGTATCGTATTGTATTGTATTGTATCGTATTGTATTGTATCGTATTGTATTGTATTGTATTGTATTGTATACTGCTATAGCTCTACTGAGAGACAAGCCTGAAGGCTGGTTTGTATTGTATTGTTTCGTATTGTATTGTATTGTATTGTATTGTATCATATCGTATTGTATTGTATACAGCTATAGCTCTACTGAGGGACAAGCCCGCTGGCTGGTTTGTCGTGAGGAACAGCAGCACGTTTCAGGGAGCCTTTGGACTGGCGGTCAAAGTCGATCAGCTGCCACCCAACGTTCAGGCGAGGTCACAAGGTTAACAGTCTTCTGCTGTGTTACCAATATCAATCAATCAATCTATCTATCAATCAAGCTATCAATAGTATATTGATTGAGTGATTGATAAACGATCAGTTAAACAACCAATCACGATGTTAACTGATACAAGTGCAGATAGCGAGCAGCTGTATGTATGTCTTCTCTATTACATCTCATCTCACGTCTAATTGTGTTGTCTAAGATGTGTTGATGATTTGGAATGGTGCCCGTACCAGATATGTCTGCAGCACTTGTAAAGTTACTTTTGAAGTTTTAATGTTACTCTGATGTGGGGCTAAACAATTGAGATCTTTTTTTGCAGCAAATCCCTGGTACACAAGTTGCTCAGGCTAAACTTGAGTGATAATCAAAAGTCCGGCAGATTAATCGTATCTCTGTGATATTTCAGGTGATTTGCAGACGGAATTAGTGCGTCACTTTCTCATTGAGCCGACCTCTAAGGGCGTCAGACTGAAGGGCTGCAGCAACGAACCGACGTTCGGTAGGTTTCCCTTGTCTTCTTTTAGTCTTAGTCAGTAGTGGAGGCCTCAGGTGCTGGGGTTGTACTGATGACGTAATGTTGATGTAATGTTGACGTTATGATGATGTAATGATGATATAACGATGACGTAATGTTGACGTTATGATGACGTAATGATGATGTAATGATGATATAACGATGACGTAATGATGATGTTATGATGATGTAACGATGATGTAATTATGACGTAATTATGACATAATGATTATGTACTGACGATGCAATGATGATATATCAGTGCATTAAACCCTTTATTTATAAAAATGTTAAAGCAAAGTTTAACGTCTGTTTCCTGCTCGATAGCGCGTCAGTGACGGGAGAGCTCTGGGTTGGAACCCTGCACCTACTGATCCGCTGTCGAATAACTTGCCAACTAGCCACCTGGTCACCCAAAGTTAACTAAATATAAATGTAATAAAACTAACTGTTGTCAGGTGAAGCCCTGGAGATACAGGGCTGCTGTTTATCTAATATAAATTGATTTTCTGACAGGAAGCCTCGCAGCTCTCGTCTACCAGCACACAATCACTCCACTCGCTCTACCTTGCAAACTTGTTCTTCCTCAGCCAGGTATGATCTTATCAATCAATCAATCAATCAGGTCTGATCTAATCAATCAGTCAATTAATCAGGTCTGATCTCAGTCAGTCAATCAACCAGGTCTGCTCTAATCTATAATCAATAGTCAATCAATCAACCAGGTCTGCACATAATCAATAAGCAATCAGTCAACTAAGTCAACTCTAATCTATAATTTGATATTTTAACTCTTAGCCACCTAGAACCTGTCTACTTGTGTGATGCAGACGAGTGTAGTGAAGTTTCGGCGTCGTTCAGTTACTCTACCGGCTCAAGTCCAGCCTCGCAGGGCGCAGGTTAACATCACTTCCTTTCTTCTTTCCATTGCTTAGATAGATATCCACTGCAAATTTTCTCCCTCTTTCTTTCTCTCTCAATCTCTCTCTCGTTCTATTCCATTAGTCTCACCACTGCGACGCCACTGTGACATGACTCTAAGAGCGGTGTTGTGCCAATATGCTTAGATATTGTTTGAGTGATTGGTTCGTGTAATCTGTATAGTTCAACGTCAATGAACGTCTAATTGTTGTCATTATTATTATTATTATTATTAATATTATTATTATTATTATTATTATTATTATTATTATTATTATTATTATGTCTGTGTGAGTTACAAGCTAATGAGCCAATGTTTTTCTCCTATAAGCTGACCGGTTGAGATTTGAACAGATAACCTGCTGCATGTCAGTCAGACTTGCTGTCAGTCACTGGCTGTAGCCAGTGGCGAAGTCGGCAAGACACTCGACCTCGGATCACTACATGTACATGTATGTGCGGGGTTCAAATCCTGGGCTCGCCCGTCACTGACATCGCTTTCGAGTGAGGAAACTGACGTTAACCTTAGCTTTACTAGCTTTTTTAGCTTTATCAACTCCTCCACTTTCAAATTGCTACATTAAATGACTAAAAGTAGGCTATATAATGGTTTATTCCTTACAACCTTAATTTAAAGTTATGCCTAGACTTGTAGTGATTGATTGATTAATTTATCGATTGATTGGTTGACTGATTGATCGATTGATTGATTGATGAGCAGCCTGTAACGTACTCTACCTGAACTCAGTAGACACAGAAAGTCTAACAGGACCTGAGGCTGTATCTCGCGCTATAGAGAAGACGTTCAAGCCCAACAGCGCCTCTCCGCGCACTAGTGTGGTCCACTTCAAGGCATCGCATGAGGGCATTACCCTCACTGACCTTAAGAGAAGGTTTGTCTGCAATCATTCAATCAAACGATTCAATTGATCACTCTAACTATTCTCTCAATCAAACGAATAAATTAATCAAACGAATTAATCAAACGATTAATACAATCAAACGAATTAATCAATCAAACGAATTAATACAATCAAACAGGCGGCAATCAAGTTTTGTCTAATTAATGTATTGCGTCATCTGAAAACTTTCATAAATTAATTACAACTCGATGACGTAGATTTTTCTTTATTGGTCAGTTATTTAATTGATTAGTTATTTATAAATGTATTTAATCTAATTTTAATAAATTTAACGATAATTTAATTTATTTAACACGATATCATATTTGTGATTTATTTAGCTATAGTTTAATTGATTTAACATTTGTACACGTGCACACTGTGTCTATGCACATCATAGCACTCATCATCGCTTGATGTTGTTGTTGTTGTTGAACAGGATATTCTTTCGCAGACACTATCCCATGGACACCGTGACGTACTGTGGTGTGGACGCGAGAGACAGAAGGTTTGGTCTCCTGTAACTCCAGTGAATCTTTTAGTGGACTCAAAAGTCCCTTGTCTCTCTATAGCTTCAATAAGTACTGTCCAACAATTAGTCAAGCTGTAACGTTTTATATCTATTTTCAATTTTGCCAGACAATATGATAACATTCTATAAGTTTTAGTACGATCAACTGTCACTGTCTCTTACGTGTCGAGCAAGTGACAGATCCAAGGTACACATTCTTAGTCGTGATATCCTCTGCATTAAAGCTACGTATATAGACCCTCACTTTGACTTCTTCACAATGACGGAAGATCTTCAGATTTAATTAATATCCCCCTGGGCCCATGGAATCTTAATCTTCTATCAGAGCTTGATACCGATTGTCGCTATCAATAGCAATGATATGATTAACCCTGGAAAGAATTAGTAATAATCTGCCAGGCATTTGTGAAGCGGTCTCGAAGACCGGACACTAGCCTTGCCACCGTTATAGAAATTGTAGGAGATTATTATTATTATTATTATTATTATTAGTGATGTGATTAACGACTCATCTGAGAGAGCAGCATATAAATGACTCGCACAGCTCAGTGAGCCGACGCTTTTGAGCTGCTCACCTGCACACTGCTCTCAACTAGTTAAGGCACTGGCTACAGTAACCTGGGCCTATGTATAGGTCTAAGTGAGATCTAGTAGTCTAGAACCTAGGTCCTCTAGCAGTCTACTATTTGAGTCAACCAGTGTTGCCAAATGGGCGGAATTCATTCACAATTGGGCAATTTGTGGGCTAGTTGCATTAAGGCATTTGGCTATATATTTTGACGTCTGCTAACCCCGCATACGAGTGTTATAAACTGACAACTGTGAATGAATGTACATTATGCAAAATGCATACGAAGAAGAAATAGAAAAATTTGATTTAAAAAATCAATTACTACCATTAATGTCACTACTGTATTATCCAAGGTAATCAGTCCTAACTAAGTTTCATCTCTGAGATGGCTGTATATGCACAGAAATGTTTTTACTCAAACTAACTTAAATGCAGTTCCCTTAATTACAGGCCTATTTAGTAAGTAACTACTTGGCACATAATTACAGATTTACTAAGAGTAATTAATACATTAGTGCACTTTTGCAAAAAATGCTTTATACAGTACAATCCAAACTGTATGTTAACAAATCGCCAGTTTTGACGGCAGTAGATTTGCATTTAGAAAACATTTTCACGCACTTCTGTTACATGACAGCCGGCTAGGTATTTGAAGGCCTAGTGATTTGAAGTCCGTTTTATCACAGCATGCTGCATGTCGATCTATACTGTAATAATATAATATAAGCCTGTATTATAAGCCAATATAACAACACATTGCAGTATGCTGTATTATAACGTGTTGCATATGCTGCATGTGTCGTTATACGACAGAGAACAGCATGTGTCTAACAGAGCAGCATATGCTGCACTGTGTGACTAGAACTGCTACTGAGAGCAGCTTTTAGAGAGCAATGAGCTGTGAGTGAGAGCAGCTCACTTCAAAGAGCAGCAGTTAGTGAGTCGAACGAGCAGTGGGGGTTCAACTCTAACTATTATTATTATTATTAACTAATTATCAGTGAAATATTTGTTATTTCTGATTTCTATTGGCAGGTTTGAAATAAAGTTGGACGATGGCTCAACAATGACTACGGGAAGGTAGTGATATGGATTAGTTTACTCTTCATTGGATTCTCTTTCATAGAGTTCATTTCAACCTTTAGTATTATTATTATATCAATACCTTGAGGCTTTAGCAGACATTTTCTCAGACGATAAAGTAAATTAACTTACAAATTAAATTGAGAAAAAACTGTAAAATTTGACATTTGTCGTGCATACGGCTAAGAAATGTAACTGAGTTTTCTGCCTCTATTTACTGAGTTCTGATGTCTCTAATTTACTGAGTTCTGATGCCTCTAATTTACTGAGTTCTGAAGCCTCTATTGTTGTGTTTAGACATTTTGTATGATTAAATTTTGATGAATTACAGACTAAACTTTCAAATGATGTGAATGAAGTGCTAGATATGAGCGTGAATGTTGTTATAATTTCTAACAGGTTATTTGGGTTCGTGGCTCACAAGCCTAGCTGTACTGTGGGTATAGTGGACAACTCATGTCACATATTCGCTGAGATAGATCCCTCCCAGCCCGCCAGTGCTATAGCAAGCTTTGTCTCTCAGCTGATGAGCAGTGGGGGCGGAGCCTCGCAGCTGATTGGCAGCGGGGGCGGAGTTACGAGTTCTCACAGACACGAGAACTTCAGTAGGGTGTCTACTTCCGGTGCTGCTCCACGGGGCATTCTGCGCTCTCAATGACATTATGATTCTTAGGTGCTACCGAGAACATGTGTGTAGTTCTACTCGCGCTGAGAGATTAACATTCTAAGGTTTACCTGTGACCTTAGCTTGTAGCTGTCCAATCACTGATTAACATTCTAAGGTTTACCTGTGACCTTAGATTGTAGCTGTCCAATTACTGATTAACATTCTAAGGTTTACCTGTGACCTTAGCTTGTAGCTATCACTGATTAACATTCGATGATAACTGCTGATAAATCAACGTAGAACTCTTGTTATTAGTTAGCATTGATCAACAGTAGCTGCTCGTTCTCGTAGAATACTAAACTCTCGTATCTCTCCAACAACTGATAGCAGCTGATGCGCTAGAATTATCTGATCCAGAAAGCATTTGATAGTGTTAACAGCTGCTTGTTTATGATGATGTAGCATTTACAGCTGCTTGTATGTGATGATGTAGCATTAACAGCTGCTTTTATGTGGTGATGTAGCATTAACAGCTGCTTGTATTTGATGATGTAGCATTAACAGCTGCTTGTATGTGATGATGTAGCATTAACAGCTGCTTGTATGTGATGATGTAGCATTAACAGCTGCTTGTATGTGATGATGTAGCATTAACAGCTGCTTGTATTTGATGATGTAGCATTAACAGCTGCTTGTAAATGATTATGTAGCATTAACAGCTACTTGTAAATGATGATGAAGCATGAACAGCTTCTTGTATGTTATGATGTAGCATTAACAGCTGCTTGTATGTGATGATGTAGCATTAACAGCTGCTTGTATGTTATGATGAGCATTAACAGCTGCTTGTGTTTTTGATTTAGCATTAACTTGTCTATAAAAACGCTTGCGCTACTTGTATCACACGGGAATTTATCATTTTTATCACACGGGAATTCTTTGCTAAACTTCTAATCTATAAATCACGTCAGTCTGTTCACTAACACTGACCGCACCGAACAAGCTTGTATTTTATATATCACAATCACACTATGGTACTGTAAATGCGTTGTTTTAATCAATTATGTGCAGAATAATATACGTATGCGTACATGTGTGTTTCGGGTGTCTCTATATGTATGTGTCTGTGTATATTTTATGTATATGCATGAGTCCATTTTACGTGTGTACATGTATATATTTTATGTATATACATGTGTATATTGTATGTGTACATGTGTGTATAGTTTATGTGTATGTATGTGTATATTTTATGTGTACGCATGAGTATATTGTATGTGAATGTGTGTATATTTGTGTGTGTATATTTTGAACGCCTGCTAATACTCTCTGCCTGTTTTCAATGGTTGTATTTTTAAGATTTATTGTTAATGGTTTTAACTCAAATAGAATTGTTTGCAGCAGATTGTGGCCTTATTGTTGAGATACAAAGATTATTTGTTGCTGGAGATTGATTGTATGACCAGATTTGACGGCCATTTTTCATTCAGTGAAGATTTCAGGCGCGACTTCAACACTTTAATTAAATGCTTTGTATATGCCGTTGTTTGTAAATAGGCTTTTATGTGCCTACTGTTAGACTTTTATAGGCTTATTTCTTGACCTATATAGGCTTACATAGGCCTAGGTCTACCAATAGACCTGTATAAGCCTATAAATCAAGCACTTACAAAAAGGGGGATGCGGTTTAAAGTAAATTGTATATACAACTTATTATGCTTATATAACTTGTTATTATTTAGAATGTCTAAATAGCGTAGGGGTAACGTCATGAAGTTTTAAATGACAAATCCTAAGGTGATTTGAATCCTCGTGGGTCAGGTCGCGCTGATCTGAGAGTAAAATCTCGGACATTCACTGGACTGGTTATACGGAAAATGGTCTAAATTGCCTAACGGTTTAAACATGTGGTATTAAAAGTGAGAGATATCAACATAGTTGATTATTCACTATAATGCGTGTTTACTTTTTTTATGCGTTCAATAATTGGTATTTTTCTGGTATGCCTACTATTTTGCAGGCAGGCATCATGTTCACATGTTACAGAATACTCGTTTTTGCTTTAATTGTTGCACTTGTGTTACTTTAACCGGTATTTTATAACAATGTTTCACTATTTGAATGACTATTTTAAATATTCTATTATTACTATTTTATATATCACTTTTTTTAGTTTACATTTAAATATCGTTCGTTTATGGGACTAGAGTATATATAACTAAAAATAAAATAAATTTATTGCTGTTACTAGAGAATTAATTATTTATAAATCAGTTTTGTTAATTGGTTAACTTAAGAAATCGCTGGGATATTGGTGAAGTAGTTAAGCCTGTTGATCGTATCAAGGGATGTGTTAAAGCTTTCGATGTTGTTTGCTTCAAGAGTTAACATGCTGCGCTTCTTCTGCCGCTAATCTCACTGATACTCTAATTGCTTCCTTAGACCCTTACATCACTTTGAGTGCAGACATGGGCGTAAGTTATATTGTAATATAGCGTATTAAAAATATAATAGTATTGCGGCTTGCAGTTTAGTATAGCCGGCCAATCTAATTGAGGACCTGCCTGGAATGTGTAACTCTGAACCAGGCATTTCGTGTGATACTGATGAGTCATGCAGTGGATCAAGTGTCAGTCCAGTATTCTATAGATCTAACCACAGAACAAATCAGGAGTTGTGTGTTATAGTACTAGTAACCATGCGTCGAGTTCACTACAACTATTCTGCGTCGCTTTCTTCGCTTAAGATGATGCTGGGGTCGCGGTCACTTCGATGTATATTTTGTGTTCACAATCGTTTGAGCTTATTATTCGAAGCTTTTAATAAATCATTGCTCTGATGATGTACTGAGTTTGTTATGTCTAGCAAAAGCAGCAACACTAAATGTACTCGTTGTCTGGCTTAGACTTAGAAACCAACGTTAAATCTGTGTTGAAGGTAACCGAATAAATCGACGATTCTCATAAATAGAAAATTGTAAGTTTCTCACATCTAGTGGACTGATGATAACATAACAACAATTAGAGTGCTACAGTCACCAATGACAACATCGAGCACTATTGAGACAAAATCAAGCCAGCAAACAAAAGGAAGGTCCAAAACCGGTGCAAATTCCAAAATCCAGAAAATCAGTCCAAAGTGGAGAGAATTAAAGAAAAGGAGGTTTAGGTCGCAACTCACGGACGCAGGATGGAAAAGAGAGATGGAAAAGACAGGTCTTTAGCGGCCTTTGGAACTGCTCATAGGAAAGCAAAGGCCGATGCGATTCAAAAAAAAGACTCCCGAAGATTGGATGGAAGAGAATTCCAGATCTGCAGCATGCTGGAAAGAACGACTACATATCTTAGAGCGTGAAGGTAAGCTAGGTCTCACAAGAGTAATTAATATAGAAGACCAATGCTTTAAGATACCTGCATAGTGTGACAATCGTGAGTGTAGAATCTAAATCACGATTAGAGACAGCATGGTATGAGCGTTCGTGTGTCAATTAATAACTATTTTCATAGAATTCAATTTCAAGTTACAGAAGTGTTTAAGTGGGTAAAGACACAAATTTCATTATTCAAGAGGTCGGAAGTGTAATCAGGGTTCATTATTGGGGGGGGGGGGGAAGGGGGGCACTCATCTTGGGAGAGGTACACACGCAATATATGCGCTATGTTTAGGGCGTAATAAAATTTTACATGACGTCTTGGGAGTCATGACAGCATCTGACAGCGGGATAACAACAATTAGAGTGCTACAGTCATCAATGACAACATCGAGCACTACTGAGACAAAAAAAGGCAAAATTATTGTTCTTATCCCAACCAAGCTGAAATCTAGAGTTTGGTAAATCTAGATTTCATTGGCGAAATAGTTATCTGCTCAACTAATATTGGTTAATTGAATAAAAGGTTGCAATAATAACAACAGCATCAGCAATTAGATAAACAACGATTAGAAATTTTAGACTCCGTAGTCGCCAGGGGCATCCAGTGTTAATCAACGACAAAAGCTGTATCGTTAAAAATGGAGGAGAGTTAAAAATAAGTTAAGCTAACATTTAATTTCACTATACTGCGCGTGTATTAATTGTGCAGAATATCTTAATAGCGTAGGGGTAACGTCATGAAGTTTTAAATGACAGATCCTGAGGTGAATTGAACCCTCGTGGGTTCGAATCCCGACCGAGCTGATCTGAGAGTAAAATCTCGGACATTCACTGGACTGGTTATACGGAAAATGGTCTAAATTGGCTAACGGATTAAACATGTGGTATTAAAAAGTGATAGATATCAACATAGTTGATCATTTCACTGTAATGTGTGTTTTTTTGTATTTTCATTTTTCATTTTCTATAATTCTCTATCTTAGTATCTTTATACTGACTTATATATATATATTATATTTTATCCGACTTAAATATCTTTATACTTGTGTTTTTCACCGTTTCCTGGTATTTATGCTTTTTACACGTTTACATTTGTTGTTGCTGTTGTTGTTTCTACAATTCTTTAAATATCACAAAGTAACTGTTTTGTCTGAGTAAATTCTATGTTTAGTCGACATGAGCTAAGCTGCGGCTAGTCGTGACCCTGATTATATGTTTTTATAAAGAATATTATTTTCTAATCTGACAAGAAAATATATGTAAATATTTTGATAGGGTTCTCTAACTTCTCCTAATGGTCAGACATATAAAGCGTTGGGCAAATGTTATAATCGTATCTTTTCTTTAAGTTTCCTCAGAAAGGCACGGACTGTTACGGTCTATGCGGTATTTGTTTTGATTCCTCGGTTGTTTTCTGTGTGTCGTATTTTCACGTTTATTTTGTATAATTTTAGTTATTTATTCTATTAACAACTAATTCTGGTGTTAAGTTTCTGATGTAGTGAACGCTTGGGATGTTTTGATGTGAGGAAAATCATGTGATGATTAGATGTGTTATGTAGGCCTATAATGTTACCCTGGATGTGACTGCTGATAAGTCCTATAACTTAATTACTTTGGTTCATAAGGACTTGTAACACTAGTCATAAATTTCGTACCTCATCATGTAAAGATTGTAAAGGAAAAAGGTTTTATTTTGCATTTTATAATGACCATTAGAGTGCTACTGTCGTCAATTACAACATCGAGCACTATTGAGACATCCAAAATATATATCTATACTGTAGTATATGTAGTAATGCTGTATATAACTGCAAACCATAAGCTGGATAATCCTGATGTTTTATAAATTGTATAAGAGAAGAGCTTGTATTTATTATTTTATTTTATTTATTGAAAAAATTATTGTCATTTGATTAATTTTAACCAATATATTAAAGTAACTTTATATTAGTTTATTTTGACTTTGAAATAATTATAAGAAATAGGGTTAGAGTACGTTTTAGAATCGCTGTGTACAATATATTAGTACTTTATTGATTGTATAAAATTATTAAATAAATAAAATAAATTAATAAATTAAATGAAATATAGTGCCACTAAATAAAGATCATCATAAACTTCTATATAGCTTTTATTACACCATTATATATAGCAATTCAAAATGTATTTTTATATTTAAGTAACAAAAATTAATTCTGAATTAAATTGACATAATTGATGAATTTTCTAGACATTTTGAAGGGTAAATTGTTAAACATGATGTTAGTTTCACTTCTTAAGAGGATATTATGAATGGTGGGTAGGCTTAGGATTTGAAACCTGTATCTACTGATATGTAGGCAGAGACCTAACCATTTGCTCACCTCAGCCACTTGCTCAGCCAATCATTCATTATTTAGTAACTTTAACTCACTCATTTTTGGCATTCTGTTCAGTCATTATTTGTTGTATTTTTATTTTAGCTGAAACCTCTCAGAGAGGTTTTGTATTGAATCAGCGATTGGCTGTCCATGCCTTCATCAAACATTTACATATATTAAACTGTTACTTCAGGATCAAGTGCGACATCTTACTAGTCATGTAAAGCTTTTATATCTAGGTAACTTATTCGTCACTTCTAAGTTGGATACTCAAATGTTTACAATGATTTTCTCTGGATAAGATTTTCTCAGGATAAGCTCTCGGCTGTTATGATCAGAGGCTGCTTTGAGTTGCGTCTCTTTGGATTGTTATCTTAACGAGGTAGAGACAAACGTGAGAGAATGCTGAGTCGCAGGGTTTCTCTTCACCTGTCTAACAGTGAGGGGGGTGTGGATCTGTTGCCACTGTTAGAGGGGGAGATGGAACACCTCCCTCCCCTCTCAGCGCGTGTGGTCAGGGTCTTCATCAGCTCCACCTTCTCAGGTCTGTCTCTGAGCGATTCCTCTTATTCTATGGACTGACGACGTAGGATAGATGTTGTTGTAGGAAAGGTGTTGTTGTAGGATAGATGTTGTTGTAGGGTAAATGTTGTTGTAGGGTAGATGTTGTTGTAGGATAGATGTTGTTGTAGGGTAAATGTTGTTGTAGGGTAGATGATGTTGTAGGATAGATGTTGTTGTAGGGTAGATGTTGTTGTAGGATAGATGTTGTTGTAGGGTAAATGTTGTTGTAGGGTAGATGATGTTGTAGGATAGATGTTGTTGTAGGGTAGATGTTGTTGTAGGGTAGATGTTGTTGTAGGGTAGATGTTGTTGTAGGGTAGATGTTGTTGTAGGGTAGATGTTGTTGTAGGGTAGATGTTGTTGTAGGGTAGATGTTGTTGTAGGGTAGATGTTGTTGTAGGGTAGATGTTGTTGTAGGGTAGATGTTGTTGTAGGGTAGATGTTGTTGTAGGGTAGATGTTGTTGTAGGGTAGATGTTGTTGTAGGGTAGATGTTGTTGTAGGGTAGATGTTGTTTTAGGGTAGATGTTGCTGTAGGGTAGATGTTGTTGTACTAAAACCAGAGATATAGCATATACACTTAATATACAGCGTTTGAGTAAATTCTATATCTCTCTCTATTCTGCCTAGTGGCAGGTCCAAGGTTAATATTCCTGCTCAGGGTATTTTTTCACTCCTTATAAATCCCTTCTTAGATCAACATTTATAATCTCTTAACAGAGGACAGTGCCTTACTCTTACGTTACATAGCCTGTTAGTTTGTGAAAAATATTTAATCTTTTTCCTTCTGTGGCTTTTACTTTGTCACTTCTTACGACAGATTCAGTTAGAGGTTGGTCTATTCTTCAATGTACATACTGAAATATATAACACCTGATATAGAACACCAATGTGTAAGCTGAAGCTCCTGAAGAGTATTCACAGTGACAAAGTGTTTGTTTCCCTTGTGAGAGAAAGTGAATTGAAAACCTTGGAATTCTTTAAGAAGAGAAACAGGATAAGAAGCACTTGGAAGAAAAGAGAGAGAAAGAGATAGAGGGAGAGAGATAGAGGGAGGCAGAGAGAGAGATAGAGAGAGAGGATTCTGGGATAAAGTATTGACACAGCACTTTCACTCTTTTCTCTCCCCCTCTCTCACTCAAGTACCTATACCCCACCTCTCCTATCTCTCTATAGCTGATAGATGGTCTATGGAGCCGTGCAGTGTTCAGGACTCTACCTCTATATCTCTAGACTCTTTTTGTCTACTGTAAAGGCAGGAGCTGAGGATGCAAGAGGGGACCCACCTCACCATGAAATATTTTCCCCCAGGATTAAATGGTAATTAATCCACCTAACTGAGGAAGGCAATGAGAAACCACCTCAGAAGCCATATTTTCCCAAGCTGTAGGCTACATAAGGTATGGATAAGGCATAGACTTTGTGAATTGATTAACTCTTGTTGATTTAAGGAGTGCTCTTATGGAGCGAGAAAACAGACTTTGAGTATGAATATGTACCTTGAACCTGCCACTTGGCAGTGCACTGAAGAAGAAGAAGATATATATATAATAATATATATATATATATATATAGATAATATATATAATATATATATATATATATATATATATATATATATATACATTTATTTATAATGTTAAAGTAGAGATTATGTTACAGAGCTATCAATCGATCAACGAGTTAATCTTTTCACAAGAGTCTATGCCTTGCTCACACCTTAATGTATCCTATAGCTTAAAAATAACATGGCTTCTGAGGTGGTTTCCCAATACCTAGCAGCTAGATTATCTAGATAATAAATTATAGATAGCCTATAGATAGCTGCTAGATATATCTAGATAATAGATATCCAAGCGGCTAGGTATAGCTAGATAATAGATAATAGATATCCAAGCAGCTAGATATATCTAGATAGTAGATTATAGATAGCCTAGCAGATAGATATATCTGTCTAATGGAAGACTCTTTAGAGGAACTCTAAAGAGGACTCTTTATGTCGTTAATGGCTTCACATTGGTTACACATAATGTGTAGCATTAATTAAATGTGAGAGAGTTTCTCTTATCTCATTCTTCTAGTAGCATATACAGGTGTATGATATTCTTCAGCTATTTCAAACAGCTCGAATATGTCAGTAGCAATTCTCTCGTGGTTTTTATCTAATCATTTCTCTGTTACAATGTAGAGGACATGACACAACTCTCAGCTCTCTAGTGTTTTTTTATCTCTGTCTATTGGCTTTTAGAAACCACGACTTCCATTTTCTCAAAGGCAAACTACATTCAAAGCTGTAGAATTCTGGTTTAACTTCCGGTTCCTCAGCTGCTACTGATGTCAGGATGATCTCTGAGAGTATGTTCGTTGAGAGTGTATGCGAGATTTGGCATTTACTGAATAATAGGTGAAAATTAGAGAAATGAGAACTCATTCGTTTAGTAAGCAAAGATGTTCTGGGTAGTTGTCTACTTCTAGAGTCACTGTGAACTAGACACGACTGCCTTTATAGAAAATGTTTGCAGTCCATTCCATCAATCAATCATTTAACGTTTATTTTCTCACTCTATAGCTTTGTCAGGCACCTTGTTTCTTGGAATATATTTATGTATGGTATTGTAGACATGATACAGGAGTGTATTGTATTGTAATGTATTGTATTGTTGTAGACATGATTCATTAGAGGAATGCATTGTATTGTATTGTATTGTATCGTATTGTATTGTATTGCTTTGTATTGTTGTAGACATGATACGAAGAGGAATGTATTGTATTGTAATGAATCGTATTGTATTGTATTGTATTGTATTGTTGTAGACATGATATGGGGAGGAATGTATTGTATTGTATTGTATTTTATTGTAATGTATTGTATTGTTGTAGACATGATTCATTAGAGGAATGTATTGTATCGTATTGTATCGTATTGTATTGTATTGTATTGCATTGTATTGTATTGTATTGTATTGAATCATATTGTATTATATTGTATTGCATTGTATTGTTGTAGACATGATACGGGGAGGAATGTATTGTATTGTATTGTATTTCATTGTTGTAGACATGATACGGGGAGGAATGTATTGTACTGTATTGTATTGAATCGTATTATATTGTATTGTATTGTATTGTATTGTTGTAGACATGATACAGGAGAGGAATGTATTGTATTGTATTGTATTGTATTGTATCGTATTCTTGTAGACATGATACAGGAGAGGAATGTATTGTATTGAATCGTATTGTATTGCATTGTATTGTATTGTATTGTTGTAGACATGATACAGGAGAGGAATGCCCTGATGGAGACGGTGTATCCTAGACTGAAGGATTTCTGCCGAGAAAGATATCGACTGGAGTTCCAGGTCTGTAAACCGTTTACTGCACGTATAGTAAGCGGCTACTAAACAATGTTCAGTTAAAAGATCCATTGATACATCTGCAGTCAGTATAGACTCCAGTCAAAGACTGCAAGAATGTTTTGTGTGCAGCATTTCACCTGTCGAGGGCTTCAATCAATCTATCAATCAATCAATCTATCAATCAATCAATCTATCAATCAATCAGTGAAGTGTCTAATTGCACCTATTGCAGTGTTTGCTGGAGCACGAGAGAGAGAGAGAGAGAGAGAGAAGGGAGAGAGGAGAGAGAGAGAGAGAGGCAGAGAAGAGAGAGAGACGGCTGTAATGCCGTGTGCAATACGAGGTGACTTAATTAATTATTCTACGGTAGTAGCACGGTGCATTGCTTTGTGTAAGATAAAACTGCTGATGATAATAATGTGATCAGCTAATGAGTCACCCTCCTACTCGATTAATTAATATTCATCTCCCACTATCTCTTCATCATAGAAGCATTCAACTTTTTTATATCTCCCTAGTTCTTACTGCATATCTAAAATACTGAACATGGTTTTGTTATACTAGTTACTAGCTCAGATGTGTTATACTAGTTACTAGATATCAATGCTCTTGTCTCGTGTTGATCGCTGATTTAAATGAAGAGTGATTTATAAGTTTAGATCGCAGGTGTTGTGAATGGTTTATAAGACATACAGTCGATGCTTAGAGCTCTTGTTGTGTCTGTATAACATTATATCATCATTCCTCTCTTGAATGTTTTTAATCCACACCTATAGTGTGGATTACACAGATATGTGTAATCACAGTCACACATATGTGTGACTGTGTCAAACACATAGTTGCACATACATGTGTACATGTGTCAAACACATGGATACACGTAAATGTGTACATGTGTCACATACATATACACATATGTCGTTAATATGAAATAACTACATTACTTAAAGCACAAAGCTTTGCGAACCTGTTGGAGTTTGTCTCGCTAAACATCTATAAACTTTGTTGAAACAGAGAGGAAATAGAAGAGACTTTGTTGTACAATATCACACGGAAAGAACAAACTTAGTTCTACAGTATTACACTTTTCTTCACAAGTCCTCCTGTTTACGACTTTCAGGAGTCCAGTGGATTGCTAAGTGGACTGAACATTTTGTAGTTTGGTATGTCCACCCATAGTGGAACGTGCTACAAACAGGATTATAATTCTTGTAGATGATAGTTGAACATGCTACAAACAGGATTCCAATCCTTGTAGATGATAATTGAACATCTACAAGAATTATAATCCTGTTTGTAGCAAGTTCAACTATCATCTACAAGAATTATAATCCTGTTTGTAGCAAGTTCAACTATCATCTACAAGAATTTTAATCCTGTTTGTAGCAAGTTCAACTATCATCTACAAGAATTACAATCCTGTTTGTAGCAAGTTCAACTATCATCTACAAGAATTATAATCCTGTTTGTAGCAAGTTCAACTATCATCTACAAACAGGATTATAATCCTTGGTGATGATAGTTGAACATGCTACAGACAGGATTATAATCCTTGTAGATGATAGTTGAACATGCTACAAACAGGATTATAATCCTTGTAGATGATAGTTGAACATGCTACAAACAGGATTATAATTCTTGTAGATGATAGTTGAACGTGCTACAAACAGGATTATAATCCTTGTAGATGATAGTTGAACATGCTACAAACAGGATTATAATCCTTGTAGATGATAGTTGAACATGCTACAAACAGGATTATAATCCTTGTAGATGATAGTTGAACATGCTACAAACAGGATTATAATCCTTGGAGATGATAGTTGAACGTGCTACAAACAGGATTATAATCCTTGTAGATGATAGTTGAACATGCTACAAACAGGATTATAATCCTTGGAGATGTGGGTGGTTGTCGCGTGGTTCGTTGACTCTACAGCTGAGAGCTGATGATGTTAACTGTGGGATGATCGGATGTTATTGGAGTCTACCAGCAGTAATTCCGCCATTATCATCATAACCTGTCTGACGGGCTGTTAAATATTCTCCCATGAGCTTGTGTGCACTTCATCTCTCTCTCTTTTTCTCTCTCTCGCTCTCTCTCTTTCTCTGTCTCTCTCTACCGTTCTAAGCATTATTCTCTCATAGAATGTATACATTCCTGGGTGTTTATGCGTGTGTATGTGTATGTGTTTGTAGGTGATAGATATAGGTTGTATTCTATGTGTGTGTACGGGTATATGTGTGTATGTATGTATGTACGTGTGTGTATATATTTGTATGTGTGTGTACGTGTATATGTGTATGCTTGTGTATTCATATGTTTGTGTGTGTATGTATGTATGTTTGTGTAGATGTGTATATGTATGTATGTGTATGTGTGTTAGTGTGTGTATATGTTAGTATGTATGTGTATGTGTATGTGTGTGTAGATGATAGATCTAAGATGGGGACTGAGGGAGGAGTCACAGGACGATCACACAGTCATAGAGTTCTGTATCAAAGAGATTGAGAATTGTTTGAAGACAAGTGTGGGACCTAGCTTTGTTGTTAGTACTGCTGCTACATCAATCAATCAATCAATCAATTAATCAATCAATCAATAAATCATAGAGTTCTGTATCAAAGAGATTGAGAATTGTTTGAAGACAAGTGTGGGACCTAGCTTTGTTGTTAGTACTGCTGCTACATCAATCAAAAAATCAATCAATCGATCGATCGATCGATCAATAAATAATTAAATAATTGGTAGATTTAAACTATTTTTATAAATAAATATATTGGTATATGTGTGTGTGTAGTGTGTGTAGATGATAGCTCTAACTACAAAGTAATCAGATATAAATATTAAATAATAAATATATTAATTAATTAATCCTGTAAGTGATTTGTTCCATTCAGTCAACTGTTGACCCGTTATATCAGGCTGGTGGTAATCAATACGCTATCAGTCAGTCAGTTATCAAGCTATCAGTTGTTGTCATTGAGATGATGAATGATGTGTTGAATGAATCTCTTCACATTGAGATGATATGAATGATGTGTTGAATGCATCTCTTCACATTGAAATGATGTGATTGATGTGTTGAATGCACCTCTTCACATTGAGATGATGTGAATGATGTGTTGAATGCATCTCTTCTCATTGAAATGATGTGAATGATGTGATGAATGAATCTCTTCACTTTGAAATGATGTGAATCATGTGCTAGGCTCTACTGGGACAGAAATACGGCTACAGAACTTTTCCCAAACACATCTCTGCGGAACACTTTGAGATGATCAGAGCTGAGCTGGTACGTAAGGGCAAGGACGTGACACTACTGGGGACGTGGTTCAAGAAAGACACTAACGTACTGCCTCATATCTACTCTCTACAACCAATCAGCACTATACTGAGAGACTATACTAATAAAGTATGTTGTTAGAGTACTTAAATGATACTTGTTTCGTTTAAGTACTGTCACTCTAATTGCACTTGTTATATAATTGATCCCTTGAATCTGTTTGACTGTAGTTGATAGATAGATTGATTGATTGATTGATTGTAGGACAACGATGAGTTGAGAGAAAGGGCAGAGGCGGAGTGGCAGAGAATATTTCAGGAGCTTCAGCACATTCTAAGGCTTGGAGTCATGTTCTGCTTTGAGCAGAACAAGCTGACCCAGCGAGACAAGGATCCTTACTTCATATCTGGTGGGTTTATTAAGTATTAACCCTACTTCATATCTAGTGGTTTATTAACCCTACTTCATATCTGGTGGGTTTATTAACCCTCCTTCATATCTGGTGGTCTATTAACCCTCCTTCATATCTGGTGGTCTATTAACCCTACTTCATATCTGGTGGGTTTATTAACCCTACTTCATATCTGGTGGGTTTATTAACCCTACTTCATATCTGGTGGGTTTATTAACCCTACTTCATATCTGGTGGGTTTATTAACCCTACTTCATATCTGGTGGGTTTATTAACCCTACTTCATATCTGGTGGTCTATTAACCCTACTTCATATCTGGTGGGTTTATTAACCCTACTTCATATCTGGTGGGTTTATTAACCCTACTTCATATCTGGTGGGTTTATTAACCCTAATTATCTTATCATATCATATCTAATTTATTGCCTGTGAATGAGTAAAGAGAGATCAATACATTGATTGATTGATTGATATTGACGGAGTATGAGATCAATACACTGATTGATTGATTGATTGATTGATATTGACGGAGTATGAGATTAATACATTGATTGATTGATTGCTTGATAGTGACGAAGTAAGAGATAGATCAATGCATTGATTGATTGATAGATTTGATTGATTGATTGATTGATAGTGACAGAGTACGATATAGATCAATACATTGATTGATTGATTGATTGATAGATTGATTGATTGATTGATTGATAGTGACGGAGTACGAGATAGACCAGGGAATGCTGAGAGCCGCTGCTCCACAGAGCACTAGCTTCTGCTTCACTCGCTCCATCAGTAACCTCAAAGATCTCATCCACTGCAAGAGAACAGCAAAGTTCATCGACATCGTCACAGGTCTTCCTCCTCTCTATCTACATCCAACTCTCTCTCTCACCTCCCCCTCTCTCTCCCCCTTCTCCCTCTCTCTCTCGTTCTGTGTTGTTGCTGGTGTAGTATTACTTACACTCTTTCTATAGCATATTTTGCGACTCCTTCAATGACTAATTGACTGACTGATTGATTAACTTGTTGACGACTGATTTATTGATAAACGTGTTGATGACTGATTTATTGATAAACGTGTTGTTGATTGATTGACGACAGATAGCGCCACAGGTGAGCCTGTAATTGATGTAGACTAATTGATTGATTGATTGATTTATTGATTGATTGACTTATTGTTGATTGATTGACGACAGATAACGCCACAGGTGAGCCTGTAATTGATGTAGACTAATTGATTGATTGATTGATTGACTTGTTGTTGATTGATTGACGACAGATAACGCCACAGGTGAGCCTGTGATTGATGTAGATGCTCAACAGATGCTCAATGTTCTGCGAAGTGATAAAATCCCCGCAGCGTACGGGTGTCCCCCATCTACTGGGGATTTCCGCAGGATAGTTGGTTTTCCCCGTCCATCAGATAGACCTGGAAAGTCGCCTGCGAGTTCAGTTAGTGACTCAACAGACCCCTCTCTGTGCCAGGAAACGAGGATCTCAAACAACCTGCATCACTTCAACATTACGTGGACTGACCCAGAGCACTGTAACCCCACAGAACATCCCGGCTACCTCAGCATGGTGTGTTCTCTCACTGCTGACTGTTGTAGAGTGGTTAGAGAGCGGCTCTGAGGCTAGAGGCCGAGGGTTTAAGCTTTGTTTAGCTCTTGTGTCAGTGTGGTCTAGTCTAGTGTAACTAATCAGGTTAACTACACAGCCTGTGAGCTCCCAGTACATCACTGCTCTGTTGATTTCACTGTGCTTGTAGAGATCTTGTGTGAGAAGTAGTCTGTGATAGCTGGGTCTAGATAGACTGTGCCAGTATGCAGAATACCACAGAGTTTATATAGTATATTGTATTGTATTGTATTGCATTGTATCGTAATATATTGTACTGTATTGTATGGTATTGTATGGTATTGTTTGTCTTTTATTGTTTGGTATTGTATTGTACTGTATGGTATTGTATTGAATTGTATTGTATTGTACTGTTTTGTATTGTATTGTATTGCATTGTACTGTATTGTATTGTATTGTATTGTATTGTATTGTATGGTTGTAGTTTTGTGAGAGGTTTGAGGAGAGAATGTGTGAACTGATCAGAAGCTGTGTGGAGAAGAGACGAGTAACAACCCGCAGCACACAGGCTTCTGAAATACACCAACACCTAGTTACCTGCAAGACCAGGAGTCAACTGTTCAGAGGTAGTTTTCCCTTGTCTTCTCTCTCTATATAGCACACAGGCTTCTGAAATGCACCAACACCTAGTTACCTGTAAGACTAGGAGTCAATTCTTCAGAGGTAGTTTTCCCTTGTCTTTTCTCTCTATATAGCACTCAGGCTTCTGAAATACATCAGCATCTCGTTACCTGCAAGACCAGGAGTCAACTGTTCAGAGGTAGTTTTCCCTTGTCTTCTCTCTTTCTATGTAGCACACAGGCTTCTGAAATACATCAACATCTCGTTAATTTACCAGATACTTTTAACTCAGACTAGTTTCGATTGATTGATTTATTGATTGATTGATTGATTGATTGCAGCTAGAGAGGACGTGTTGATGAGGATAAGGCAGTACCTCTCTCACCCTGCTGAGTACCCGCTGGTGTTGTATGGATTGATTGATTGATTTATTGATTGATTTTTAGGTAGAGAGGACATACTGATGAGGATAAGACAGTACCTCTCTCACCCTGCTGAGTACCCGCTGGTGTTGTATGGGATGTCAGGCAGTGGTAAGACTTCAGTGCTTGCGAGGAGCGCCAGTCTCGTGCGAGCCTGGATCACTGACTCCACTGGAGGCTCCTCCAAATCCTCCCACTCCTCCTGCTCCTCCTATATCTCTGCCGCCTCGTCAAATAGCTACGAGTCGTGCGGGACTAACCTCTCTGCAGCCGCTAGAGCTGGGCCTGTGTCAGTGGGCGTGGCCGGTAGGGCGGGGCCTCCAGCTGTCATTGTCAGGTTTCTAGGTGAGGCTTATTACTAGTTCTTCATGTTTCATCAAGTCTTCATTTCTGCTGCTGTCCTCTGTCTTATTAATCGAGCCTTAGTGTAAAACATCGCTGTGCTGTGCTGAATTGTGCTGTTTTGTGTTACAGGCACCAATGTGCTGTGCTGAATTGTCCTGTGCTGAATTGTGCTGTGTTGTGTTACTGGCACCATGGCGCTGTGCTGAATTGTGCTGTTTTGTGTTAAAGGCACCACGGCGCTGTGCTGAATTGTGCTGTGCTGTGCTGAATTGTGCTGTGCTGTACTGAATTGTGCTGTGTTGTGTTACAGGCACCACTGTGCTGTGCTGAATTGTGCTGTGCTGAATTGTGCGGTGCTGTACTGAATTGTGCTGTACTGTACTGAATTGTGCTGTGCTGTGTTACGGGCACCATTGTGTTGTGCTGAATTGTGCTGAATTGTGTTGCAGGCACCACGGCACTGTGCTGAATTTTGCTGTGTTATGTTACGTGCTTTGTTTTGCTTGTTTTGTTTGTTTAGTTTGTTTTGTTCTTGTTTTGTTTTGTTTGTGCTGTGTTTTGTTTGTGCTGTATTATGTCACGGCACTGTCCTGAATTGTGTTGCAGGCACCACGGCTCTGTGCTGCAGCATACGACTGGTGCTGGGAAGTCTCTGCTGGCACATTGCTTCACTGCGAGGCATCGACACGTTCAGTATCCCCGGGGACTATCCCAGCCTCGTCAACTATTTCCATGAGCTGCTAGCGGTGAGTAGCATTGAGCTATTAGCAGTAACATTGAGCTACTAGCTGTAGCATTGAGGTACTAGCAGTGAATAGCATTGAGCTACTAGCTGTAGCATTGAGCTACTAGCAGTAGCATTGAGCTACTAGCAGTAGCATTGAGCTACTAGCAGTAGCATTGAGCTATTAGCAGTAGCATTGAGTTACTAGCTGTAGCATTGAGCTACTAGAGGTGAGTAGCATTGAGCTATTAGCAGTAGCATTGAGCTACTAGCAGTAGCATTGAGCTACTAGCAAGGAATAGCATTGAGCTACTAGCTATAGCATTGAGCTACTAGCTGTAGCATTGAGCTACTAGCTGCGAGTAGCATTGAGCCACTAGCTGTGAGTAGCATTGAGATACTAGCTGTAGCATTGAGCTACTAGCTGTAGCATTGAGCTACTAGCCGTAGCATTGAGCTACTAGCTGTGAGTAGCATTGAGCTACTAGCTGTGAGTAGCATTGAGCTACTAGCTGTGAGTAGCATTGAGCTACTAGCTGTGAGTAGCATTGAGCTACTAGCTGTGAGTAGCATTGAGCTACTAGCTGTAGCATTGAGCTACTAGCTGTAGCATTGAGCTACTAGCTGTAGCATTGAGCTACTAGCTGTAGCATTGAGCTACTAGCTGTAGCATTGAGCTACTAGCTGTAGCATTGAGCTACTAGCTGTAGCATTGAGCTACTAGCGGTGAGCAGCATTGAGCAACTAGCTGTAGCATTGAGCTACTAGCGGTGAGTAGTATTGAGCTACTGGATGTTACATGTGAAGTACTGGGGTGTTACTTGTGAAGCACTGGATGTTACATGTGAAGCACTGTGATGGTACATGTGAAGCACTGAGATGGTACATGTGAAGCATTGTGATGTTACATGTGAAGCACTGTGATGGTACATGTGAAGCATTGTGATGTTACATGTGAAGCACTGTGATGGTACATGTGAAGCACTGTGATGGTACATGTGAAGCACTGTGATGTTACATGTGAAGCACTGTGATGGTACATATGAAGCACTGTGATGTTACATGTGAAGCACTAGGGTGATGATGCATGTGAAGCACTGGTATATTACATATGAAGCACTGGATAGTTATCTATGACACTATTGTATGTGTTACAGGGCACGACGGCACGACAGCCCATGGTGATCATCCTCGACTCACTGGACCAGCTCTCCCCCGCCCACAGAGCCCACAACCTTGCCTGGCTGCCCCGCTCCCTCCCCCCTCACGTTCACATTCTCCTCTCCACCCTCCCCTACGAGTACGACCTGCTCGAGGCTCTTCACGTGCTCTACCCCTCACCTAACAACTTCATCGAGATCAAGTCTCTAGGTTAACTCTCCTATCTTTTTTGTTAGGTGCAGATAAACAGCTAATTTTAAAGGATTTTGTCTTATTAAAAGATTATTTTTAATTATTATTTTCCTCGTTTCTTATGCGGTTGTGTATCTATTTTACTGCTAAGCGTGCACTGTACTGTAGTAAATAAGCATAGAGCTGGTTAGGGAATGTAAGAGAAATCTCCTATCTCTGTGTATACTATGTTACTATATGTCAGGAGTTAGGCATAGAGCTAGATAGATAATGTAAGAGAAATCTCATATATCTGTGTATACTATGTTACTATAGGTCAGGAGTTAAGCATAGAGCTAGTTAAATAATGTAAGAGAAATCTATCTCTGTGTATCCTATATTACTATAGGACAGGAGTTAAGCATAGAGTTGGTGAGGGAATGGTTGAAGGGGTCTAGGCGTGACCTGACGGCCCAGCAGTACGTCATCATGACGGAGGCACTCTCTCACTGCAGTCTGCCCCTCTACACTCGCCTAGTGTTTGAGGAGGTGTGTCTGTGGAGCTCTTACGCTCAGCCTGACCTCACCAGGCTGGAGTACACCGTCAAGGGCATCATCAACACACTGTTTGACCGGCTAGAGCGCTACCAGGTTACTCGTCCATCTTAATATCTAGCACTCTGACAAGTCGTCTATATTTGTCATCCATCTTGATTTATTGAATATTGTTTCAATAATTTATTAATTGATTTAGTGATTGATTGATTGATTGATTGATTGTAGGGTAAGATCTTTGTATCTAATGCACTGGGCTACCTCACAGCCTCTAAGAATGGACTGAGCAGTGTGGAGATGATTGATTGATTGATTGTTTATTGTAGGGTAAGATCTTTGTATCTAATGCACTGGACTACCTCACGGCCTCTAAGAATGGACTCAGCAAAGTGGAAATGATTGATTGATTGTAGGGTAAGATCTTTGTATCTAATGCACTGGGCTACCTCACAACCTCTAAGAATGGACTCAGCAATGTGGAAATGATTGATTGATTGATTGATTGTAGGGTAAGATCTTTGTATCTAATGCACTGGGCTACCTCACGGCCTCTAAGAATGGACTCAGCAGTGTGGAGATGGAGGACGTTCTATCGTTGGATGAGTTTGTGCTCAACGATGTCTTCCAGCATTGGCTGCCCCCAGTACGTCGCATTCCCCCCCTCCTACTGCCACGCCTCCTCGACCAGCTCTCCTCCTACATCATGCAGCGAGAGGCTAACGGCGCCGTCGTGTACTACTGGTGAGTACTGTAGTACTAGCTGTCGTAGTACACTAGTAGTAGCTGTCGTGTACTACTGGTAAGTACTCTAGTACTAGCTGTCGTGTACTACTGGTAAGTACTATAGTACTAGCTGTCGTGTACTACTGGTAAGTACTCTAGTATAAGCTGTCGTGTACTACTGGTAAGTACTCTAGTACTAGCTGTCGTGTACTACTGGTGAGTACTCTAGTACTAGCTGTGGGGTACTACTAAAGTTTGTTTAGTACACTAGTACTTGCAGTGGTGTGCTACTAGCTTGTACAGTACTCTCTAGTACCCGCTGTGTCTCGTTTGTATTTATGTATTCTTATGAAGACAGAGACTGGACAGTAGCTCACATATAAGCAGGTTTAGCTGTATTATACCTGTCTATCTATTACCACAATGGTTGTTTTGTGCAGGTAGCATCATCAGTTTATCTTTGTGGCTCGGGACTGCTACTTCTCAGAGAACTTGTCTGTCTATTGCCACAGTGATTGATGATGATGATGATGATGATGATTGTGTTGTACAGGTATCATCATCATTTTATCTTTGTGGCTCGGGACCGCTACCTCTCTGAGAACTTGTCTGTCTATTGCCACAGTGATTGATTATGATGATGATGATGATTGTGTTGTACAGGTATCATCATCAGTTTATCTTTGTGGCTCGGGACCGCTACCTCTCTGAGAACTTCCACAAGATCTACATCCATGGGCTGCTCGCCGTCTACTTCATGGGCACGTGGGGCGGGGGCAAGGGAAAACCATTTAAGTACTCTCAGAAGCAGCTACAGCTCATGTCCACACGGAATAAGACGATGGAGGATAAAGCTGACAGGAAGGTTCCGCTGCAGCCGCTTCAGTTTGGACCAGACCCGAGCGACCCGGGCGTGATGAACTATAACCTGAGGAAGCTGAGTGAGCTGCCGTACCACCTGCAGGAGAGCCGTATGTGGAACGACCTCAAGCAGGAAGTGCTGCTGAACTACAGCTTCCTCCACGCTAAACTATCAGCTCTGTCTCTACACGAGATCCTCTCTGACTTCAGGTCTGCCCTCGAGTCTGGGCTCAACGACGATGAGGTGAGAGTCACTGAGGCTGCCGTTCACTACGGGCCTTAAATATAACATATATGTAGAGTAAATATTTAGAATAATTATATATAAATGTAATTATAAATATTTGTAATAATAATTATTGTAATTTATATATAGTAAATAAATATCATAAATATTAGAAATAATACTGCATTACTAATAGTAGACCCTCGAATCAGGAAGAATTTATTAGGCAGTGAATGTAAATTGATGTTGAACATGATTCTGCTTTTCTGATTAGTTTACAGGTTTTAGGATTAGTAGTGCTAGAGATGATGATGGATGTATAGTGCTAGAGATCATGATGGATATATAGTGCTAAAGATCATGATGGATGTTTCAGGTGCAGCTGGTGTACGGAGCTCTTCGTGTGAGCGGTACATACGTGAACCAGAACCCGGACACCCTGGCCTTTGACCTCTTGGGTCGTCTGCTGGTGTATTACAACGACAAGCTGAGCATTAGAACCCTACTGCAGCAGTGCGACCTCAAGTCACCCTCCCACTCCGCCCTACTGCCCCTCTACCAGTGCTTCGAGTCCCCCCGGGCCATGCTACTCTACGTCCTCGAGGATCACCAGCAGTTCGTCGTGGATCTAATCTTCACCCAGCATGATCTCATCTCTGTGGCGAGGGACGGGACGATACTGTTCTGGGACTTGTCTATGGGTGAGTGCACGATGAGCATTAAGATCTCTGACGCTGAGCTCAACCCACTGGGCAGCAACACAAAGCTGTACGTGACGAGTGACAGCAAGTACCTGATAGTGGACAGCGATGTCGTCAACAGCCCCATGTACGTCTATGACCTCAAGACAGCGCAGCTACTCCATCAGTTTGGTCGCCGCTCACCCAATCAGAAGCGCTGCTTTCTCGTGGGTCATCTGATGTGTAGACAGAAGAGTATAGTAGACGTGAGTAGAGGTGTAGAGGTCGCCACAGTCGACACATACGTCCACTCTAAGCGCTACCTCACCTGTGCTATCACCCCTGATCAGCAGAGTCTTCTCATAGGCGAGGAGCGCCAGACGAAGATGTTCAACATCGAGGACTCGATGCTGCTCGCTACTTTCCCCTCAGAGAACTGGCCTGCAGTGTTTCACGTCACCGAGGACAGCACCAGGTGCTACGTGGGCTACACGGAGGACTGTCTCTTCAAGGTACTCGACATCGGCAGGAAGAGTAGGACGAGGGGCGAGGTGCTCTACTGCTTCAACTACAAGCTCGCCCTGGCCTCCTCCTCCTCCAGGCTGCTCGAGGGGACGAAGTACAACTGTGAGGTGGCTGAGATAGCCGTGTCGCCTGTGAGAGAAGAGGTGGTCGTGCTCAACATTCGTCGCTGTAACCTAGTGTGGCTCAACATCAGCACTAGAGAGGCTCGACTGCTCGACATCAAGCCCGTGTGTGACGGGCGGTCAGTCAAACCCAACGAGATCAACTTGTTCAGCGTGGCGTTTACGTACAACGGGAAGCACGTCGTAGCGGGTGACGACTGTTATCTACACATCTGGGACATCGATACACTACGTTACGTGTGTGCCATACAGCTCCACACGGCCAAGTCCTTTCCCTTCGCCGTGTCGCACACACGTAACCTGGTGGCTTGTGGCTCCAGTGTCCACACAGCCATCAAGGTCTGGGACCTCAACAAGCTCGATATCAAGGACGCCATGGACGTCAAGGTCTACGAGAATCCCATTGATCTCATTGCCGTGGTACCGGCTCAGAGACTGGCCTTTATCAAGAAATACTACTCGTCAAATAGAGGTGTCGAGTCTGCGCGTCTCTATTTCTCTTAAATATGGGTTTAACGTCAAGGTCGGAAGCCCAATGGGTGTCTCTTCAAAAGACTGCTGAAGTACCGATGTACCCTGGACGGGGAAAATTCTACATTTTGTATTAAGTAATTGATTGATTAATGTTATATTACTCTCTGATAAACTCTACTGGGAATTGATCCCAGGACCTCAGGAACAGCCGTTTAATATTTTACGCTTACACACAGTGTAAGCGCGTTAGGTAACGGCAGTGTATACAGCCGTTAGTCTTACGCAGCAGTGTGTTTTGTTTTTATATAATGTTTATGAAGAAAATCTACTAGTCAAAAAGAGGTCTCAATTGTGTTCTCTTTAGCCTGTATAATTTGTAGTTTAATACCTCATGTGGTGGTATTATGTCTAGTTAACCAAATCTGGAATTGTTCTAATCTAAATGTATTAATTTTTTAAATTCTTAAATTGTTCTGCAACGCAGTACTATGTATCCGTGCACTACTGTGCAGTACGTAGTATTCATACATTTTATTTCATGGTATTTGTAATGTATAATACATTACAATGTAATACAATGTATCTGTGCAGTATGTAGTATGTATTATACAATACAGTGCAATATATCTGTGCAGTACACATCATAGCATACATACGTGTCATGGTATTTATTGTATTGCTTCGTATTGTTTGGTATTGCGTTGTATTCAGGTTATCAGTACGTGGACAGCTTTGGAATAGATGTGTGGAACATCAACACAGGCACTTGTTCTCAGTTCTTAGCTTTCAGCAGATATGGAAAGTTGCTGCAAATGGAGGTTTTAGTTGAATATTTAATTTAAATGCATAGTTTAATACAGAGTTCAATAAGCTTTTATTTCTTTTAAATTCTAGTCTTAAACTGTTCAATTAATTTAATTAATTAATTAATTTAGTAGTCGATGGCGCATTAAATAGAATTATTCAGTCTTTGTTTAAATCTTCTTTGTAATAAACTAAATATTAGTATTATTGATTTATTCATGGATTGATTTATGATTGGTTGATATATTGATTAATGATGGATTTATTCATGGATTGATTGATTGCTGCAGGTATCACCCGATGGGTCTCACATGGCGTTGCTGTTATCAACACGTGACACGTATGTGAACGTGTTTAACATGCGCAGTGGTAAGATAACGTGTAACATAGAGGTCTCAGCGTGCTACAGCGTGACACCCAGTGTTAAGTGGGACTATCTCGTCACCTGCTCCAACAACAACAACGTTAGGGAGGTACCTGTCGCTTCTTATTGATTTATCCTACCCTTACCATATATATGTTCTATGCTATTGTTGTACTTCTCAGCGACTGAACGCTGGTACATACTAACTTATACTTACTGACTAAGTAAATCAGTATAAATGTCAGTTAGTTAAGTCAGTACACCTACTGACTGACTTATACTTTGACTGACTTGCAGTGGAGCCTTTGCCTAAGAATTGATCAATACTTGCTGCTCAGAAACTTACTGCTTTAAAGAAACTTCTTGTTAATTTTTGTTGTTGTTAGATTGATCTATGGAACCTGGCTAGACAATGATGTTGTTGTTGTTAACGTTGTTGTTGTTGTTGTTAGATTCGCCTATGGAGCCTGGCCAGACAGGGAGATTGTTGATGATGTTGTTGTTGTTGTTAACGATGTTGTTGATGATGTTATTGTTGTTGTTAGATTCGCCTATGGAGCCTAGCTAGGCAGGGTGAGTTCTTAGTTCGTTTCTCGTCAGCCCATGTTGTTGTTGTTGTTAACGTTGTTGTTGTTGATGTTGTTGTTGTTGTTAGATTCGCCTATGGAGCCTAGCTAGGCAGGGGGAGTTCATAGTTCGTTTCTCATCAGCCCACTGTCCCGTCTTCTCTCTCGACGGCTCCTACCTGCTCTACATCGACTCAGGGGACGCCCTCATCACCTACAGTCTCTCTAACATGGCACCGCTGCGCATGATGACGCTTTGTGCCGATGTGCTGGTGCCACTACCCCTGCAGCACAGGCGAGTGCTTGCTCAGACCTGTGCTTCTGAGCGCAGGACGTCGTTAGGTAAATTTACACGCTGCTAAAGTCAAAGAGAAATTTCCTTAAGAAGTATATATTCTAGCCAATGATTATGACCACTGGCTTGCTCTTCAATGAGCCTGATAGTAAAGTGCTGGATGTTGTCGTGATTACATGGAGTGTCTTGTTGCTGTTGTCAGGTGGAGATAGACAATCACCCGAGCGTGGCCTTGACCCGCCAGCAGAGGTCGCTATCTGGGACTTCCACGAGAACAAGTGTGTCTGCAATCTACGCGGTGTGGCTCCGTCTGGTAAGTGAAACATCGTTTATCAGCTGCTAATGTTTCTCCATCTGGTGAATTAAATAATGGCATATTTGTAGAAATGACTTACTCTTGCTAATGAGATATTTTATATCTTAATGAGTTTACATTTCAAAATGTTCAAGTTTGTGAATGAAATGTATAATAGTTCATTGTAGCGTCTTGTGGCGAATAAGACGATGCGATATTCTAAATAACGTAACTATATAAAGATTGATTGATTGGCAGGTATCAGGGACGTATCTAAGGATGGCAGGCTAGGGGTGGACGGTAGACTACAGGTTTATGATCTAATCACTGGCAACCTAATCACCCAGCTCTGTCCCAGCGGAACACGACGAGCAACTACCTCAGTGCCTAAGACAGCTCAGCAGCTGTCAGAGGCCGTGGTGCCTGGGAGCAAGGCTGACTGGTGTGGGAGAGCAGGAGAGGGAGGAGAGGAGGGTAAGGAGTGGGGGGTGGTGCGTATGACTCATGACGGGCTCTACGTCATCTACGTCGATGAAGTCTCCATCCAAGTCAGCTCTGTCGTTACAGGCAGGGTGGTGGCCCACGCTAGGTTAAACATCAATCAATAAATCAATCAATCAATAAATATAAGTCAGCTCAGTGGTTTCAGGCAGGGTGGTGGCCCACGCTAGGTTATACATCAATCAATCAATCAATCAATACAAGTCAGCTCAGTGGTTACTGGCAGAGTGGTGGCCCATGCTAGGTTAGACATCAATCTGATTAATTGATTGATTTATTTATTTATTTATTGACTGATTGATTGATTGATTTATTGATTGATTGACTGATTGATTAATTGATTGATTGATTGATTGAGCAGCACTCATGAGAGGGTAACAAGCCTAGCGCTCATGGATCAGGGCTATGTTCAGGTATTGGGTAGAGAGGATGGACGGCTGCTGATTGTCAGGCTGATCAACGAGTCATCAACGCGTATACAACATCGGCCTGACACCGTTGACTCTCGTGTTGACTACGTCATGAACGGCTTGGATCAGAGCGATGTTGCAGCCCTTGACAAGCTGGATGTCGTCTATCAGGTCAAGGTGTGTAGAGCTTGCAGTGTTAGTCTTGTAATGTGAAGTCATTATAGAAACGTCAATAAATTCTACGTAAGGTTAACCCATGTCTCACTACTTTCTCTTTAAATCAACCTAGATCACGTGATCACTCCCAGTGTAATTCTCGTAAATTAATTACAGTTATGAGGTTAATTTTATTTAATAAATTATAATTAACTCTTGTAAATCGTAATTAATTATTATTGTGGAGTAGCTATTTTACCTGACAGTTAAGAGCTAGATGTTGTCATGGATGCAGGGTCAGTACACGAAAGACTCAGAGATGCCTAAAGCGAGCGAGGCAATCAGATCAGCCCTATCGAGCAGGGCCCGGGCCCCCCACGCCGTCATCACCACACCCAAGACCTCGGGCTCCTTGATCAACTCGTCGTCCATGACAGGCTTGAACACGCCCAGCCTGTCAGGGGTGAGTGCAGGAGGGTCACTGGGGGACTTGTCGAGGTTCACTCGTCAGAACACGTCTCCTCAATCAAACTCGAACGACCTTGACTCAGGGTCATCCAGCGACGCGTTGGACACCGTCCACAACAACCTCAAGAAGTCGCTTCACTTCATCGACAGGAGCAGAAGAACTCGCTACCCTTCAGCCTGCAGGGGCAGCACTGACGACATTGTGGGGGGCAGGAGGGTGTCAGTGGAGCGAGCCCCCCAGTCCGCTAGCTCCATGCCCCCCTCTCCCACCTTCCTGCCTCAGCCCAGGGGCTCAGAGCCCAGCTGTGGGGGGGCTGAATGCACGGGTTTTTCCAGTGGCGGGAAATCCCCCGGGGATTTACCCAACAACCGACACTACAGCACAACGCCAGTCCTCACTCCCTTTTCGTCTCGTCTCTCTCCACGCACGCCCCTGTCTGAGAGCCCCGCTATGCTCAGGCTTCCCACAGGGTCGTCAGGCCACTCTCCCCGCACGCCCCTGCCTGAGAGCCCGGCCACGCTGAGGCCCCCCACAGGGTTGTCAGGGCGGGGCAATACGAGCACATCGTCTGACACGAGCAGATACACGCTAGACGATGATGTCTACCTGCCTGACCTGCCCCACAGTCCCAACAATGACTCATCGCTCAGGAATAGATCCACGGGTGACTGCACGCCACTGAGTGGAGTGCCAGCTCTGTCATCATGTCCTAACTACACACAGCGCAGCAGCAGCATTCCTAACCTGGCGAGACAGGCTCGTGTGACTGAGAGGAACAAGGGCAGCTCTGACAACCTCTCCCCCGCCCCTGCCCCGGGCTCTGCCAGTGGGTCCAGGCCTCAAAGCTCATCGGGGCATCGATCAACGGGAGGCTTCCTTAAGAGTCTGTTCACTCCGTCCAATAGGAGGAAAGTTAATAGGAAACCCCCAACTGGAAAATCCAAGAGTTCTGATAGAGATGATAGAGATGAGAGTAGAGATAGAATGCCTAGTGTCTAGTTCACTTAGAGATGTCCGATTGAGATGATAGAGATAAAGATGAGTTGATAAAGATGAGATGATTGAGATAAGATGATAGAGATGATAGAGGAGATATAATGTCTAGTGTGATGTGTTTTCTATGTTAATTATAGCTTAATTAATGTGAACACTGTATTAGGTAAAGCACAAATCAGATTCGTTGTACATAGACGCGCACAAGGGCAGAGATGTTTTCTGCTGAAGAACTAACGCTGCTGTCATCTGTCGAATGCTGTGATCAAGATTTTGTGTCTTCACGTATCGTCGAGTGAGACATGAAGATGACTCGCCAGATGTCACTGAGTTCGTATCAGTTCTATCTTCCCTCTTTCCATGTGATGCTGGAAGCTGAGCTTTGATCGCGTGGCCCAGTGGCTAAACACTTTGCTAAGTGAGACGTCTTTGTATCGAATCCCGGTGAAGTCTTCACTGACTTGTTGTAGGAAATGGACGTTGAATTTAATTCCGCTGAACTTTTACAATCAATGAGTGAGCCACTAGCTGTAAACTATGAAAAAGATGCAGTGTATGCTCTAATGTCTGCCTGTCTACTCTTCTGTATGCTCTAATATCTGCCTGTCTACTCTTCCGTATGCTCTAATGTCTGCTTGTCTTCTCTTGTGCATGCTCTAATGTCTGCCTGTCTTCTCTTGTGTATGCTGTCATATTTGTGTTATAATCTTATCATGTTTTTACTGTTGATCATAGGCGATGAGTTAATGCAGCTGTTTTTAGCGGTAAACTATTATAATGCTCTTGAATTAAGCTGCTGTGTACGGTGGTACTGATTTGAGCTGTGCTGTGCTAGTGCTCTAGAATTAAGCATAGACGGCTGTGAAAATGACATCGCTAGGTTACTCTGCACTCTCATTTTTTACTCAGTCGTGGCATTTTTTATTTCTTTAGTTTGATGCAAATTTAATCTAATCTCTAGAATTTATTGACTTGTGCCTTGGGCCTGATATTGGACTAAACTGTTTAGATCCTGCCACAAGAAACTTTGTCTATGTACAATTTAGTATGAAATTTTATATTTAATCTATTTGGTACATGAAATCATGAATATTTAGATGCTGTGCTTTTATGTGGCTTGTAATTGCACTTCTTGCAGTATTAATACTTTATGTCAGGTCTCTGTCTCTCAAGTCTGGTTTTTATGAAACTTTTGTTGTTGATAGTTGTGCCTAAATGTGGATTTGGAGAAGAATGGAGAGGATTAGCTGGACTCAAAAGGTTACAAATGAGGAAGTCCTGGAGAGAGTTGGCACAGATAGACAGTTGATAAATGTATTAAAGAATAGGAAGAAGAGATGGGTAGGACACATTCTAAGGGAGGAAGGTCTATTAAAAGAGGTCATAGAAAGTAGAATGGAAGGAAAAAGAGGCAGGGGCAGGCCGAGATTAGGTATGTTAGATGATTTAAAGACCCACTCATATGTGGAAATGAAGAGGAAGGCGGAAGACAGAGAAGAGTGGAGGCGTTATGTACCATGGACCTGCCAGTAGGCAGTGCACTAAGAGAGTTGAGCATCTCAGCCGCAGGGTAGACCGAGTAAACTCAATCACTTTAATTCTACACCAGTTCTTTGTGATCACAGACGAGCGAGATAGAAAAGATTCTGGTTAAGAATTTGTGCCTTGGACTATTGTTAGATATTATGTGCCTCCGCCCAACAGTCTATTGAGGCAGTATAACCGAGTACTTCTGGATGATGAAAAGTTGTTTTGTAGAATTTTATGGAAGCAGTGTGTGAAAGCGCTACAACAGTGTAGTTGGAATCTTAAAGTTGTTGTTGTTGCTGGTACTTAGTGTTGTTTTCTACTCCAGTGTTGATGTCAGGTGTGGCCTTTCTTCAGTGTTTTATATCCTGCTGTAGAAATATCATTTTATATTCAAGAATTTTATGTAGTAAAGTGTTGTTGTTATCAAGGCGGTCTTGTAGCATCTAACGCCATGTGATGGTTTATAGTTTAGTTCTTATTTGCGAATAACGTAAACCAATCAGAACTCGCGCGTACTCTTAATTTAGTCTCAGAAGCGCTGTTTGATATCAGCGTCAACCAATCAGAACTCGCGCTTAGTCTTAACGTAGGCTCAGAAGCACCGTTTGATATCAGCTCTTGTACTGTATGTAAGCATAGTGTTTGCAGTTTATGTCTCTGACGACATCTCCTGATGATAACACTGACGTTAAATCCTAATTCTCCTGCATTATATTGTACTGATACGTCATTGTATTCCAATGTGTTTGTATTGTATTGTATTGTATTGTATTGTATTGTATTACTATATGTACTCCTGTGTACTGAACAGTGTAGCGGGCTGGTATTTATTGTTCTGTGTTTTCATTGAATCATGATATTCAAGATGGCGTTCTCTTGTAACTTAACGAACAAACAATCTACTCGGCTATCTAGTTGATCGCCTGATTTCTCTCTTTAACTCAATCTGAACAAATCTGTGATACAGTTTCACATTGTTGTGTTCCATACACACAGGCAAGCGCTCTGTGCTGATGGACTGGCATCGTCTGAGATCTGCTCCATTTCTTCACAGGTTTTGTAGCTGAGTTTGTACGGACCGGCTCGTTTGGCTTTGACGTCCTTGATGTCTTAGATAGGTTTAAAACTGACGTTAAACTACTGGTGGATTCTGTGGTTAGATTTTTCATATTGTCGACACTTTGTACAGTTGTTCATATCAGACCGAGCGATTTGATGTTAATCTTTCAATCCAGTGCATATCAAACCTGCATAATATCTCTGTAACATACCATTCTCTGTCTGTTACGTGTAAATATGTGTGTGTGTCGTTTAGCTCTCGGTGGCTCATTGGGCAGCGTGTTTAGTAGACGAAGTGTTAGGTTGTGGTTTCAAATGCTCCATTAGCCTGACTGCGAGTAGCTTCGCTTACAAGTTATGAGCAATGCTAGCATGTTGCTGCTGATACGTGATGTTAAAGTACTTGATATCACTGTGGATGATGTTAAAGTACTTGATATCACTGTGGATGATGTTAAAGTACTTGATATCACTGTGGATGATGTTAAAGTACTTGATATCATTGTGGATGACGTTAAAGTACTTGATATCATTGTGGATGACGTTAAAGTACTTGATATCATTATGGATGATGTTAAAGTACTTGATATCATTGTGGATGATGTTAAAGTACTTGATATCATTATGGATGATGTTAAAGTACTTGATATCATTATGGATGATGTTAAAGTACTTGATATCATTATGGATGATGTTAAAGTACTTGATATCATTATGGATGATGTTAAAGTACTTGATATCATTGTGGATGATGTTAAAGTACTTGATATCATTGTGGATGATGTTAAAGTACTTGATATCATTACGCTTTATTGTGTTGGGTGTTCTGTGTGTTACTTGCTAGTGGCTGATTGAATAAACTCTGATTTGAGGTTTTACATTACACAGTCTCTGTTGTTCTTATCTTATCACGTGCTGGTGAGAGGTGTGTGTGTATGTGTGTGTGTGCGTATGTATGTGTGCGTGTGTGTGTGTGTGCGTGAGTGTGTGTGTGTGTGTGTGACTAGGTTAGTTCTCTAATTTAGGACTCCTACATGAGAATAGCTAGATTACATACAGCAAGGAGAAATCTGTGCCTGGGACCCATTACTATCAATAGCTACTAGCTGTATCAATGTCACCAGTAGCTCGTTAGTTACATATAATCTGCTGATGATTATGAGAGCAGAGGCAAACCACCTCAGCTGTCATGGTGTATAGAGCGCTGCATTAGAGGAATAGTAAACGTAGTTTTTGTGATAGGATCGAGAAATAGAGTTTATAGTCTGACAGCAGACTATCATGAAAATGTAAACATTTAATCCGTCATTTATAGGTTCATTGCAGAGTGAGAGAGAGAGAGAGAGAGAGAGAGAGAGAGAAAGAGAGTTACACTAATAATATGAACTCTTTAACATCAGCTGTTCTACGCTTTAGCTCAGTTATAACTCTCTGGTCTCCATTCCATGGGCAGCGCTTCTTACTGGTAATCAACTAATGAACAACTGCTGTGATAAACCATTATACAACTCGATTAGAGTGCTACCGTTGTCCATGACAACATTGAACACTACTGGAACCAAATCAAAACGTATGAGCAGAATTTAGCTGGTTCGTAAATGGTGCGTGCCAAAACCCGGGTAATCAGTCCAAGGAAGGGTACTAGCGGAATGGTAAAAAATCTAATGTTTACGTCAGTTTCTTCCCTCCAAAGCGATGTCAGTGACGGGGAAGAGCCCAGCATTTGAACCCACCACATGCTGATCCGCGGTCGAATAACTTACCGACATCGCCACTGACTCCAGCCGGTTAGGGTTAGGGTGCGTGTACTCTGAAATGTAAAATAAACAGCCAATACAGAAGTATCAATGTATGAAGATAGAAAGTGTAGTGGGACGACGGGTTGGTAACTCTTGCCTCAGGCTGATCATGTATCAAGCGAGAGAGTTGCTACACTAGAGCAACAGCTGCAGCAGCTGTAGCAGCAGCTGTAGCAGTGGCTTTAGCAGCTGTACTACTGTGTGCTGAGGTGGGAAAACTTTCTTGTTGAACACACCGCGGTTCACTGGACCCACAGCAGCTATAGCGCTACCGCTGTAGCTACATTGTACGTCTCTAACCAGTGATAACTCGCTCTGCATTCAATTTAGCACCGATATTTAATTCTGTGTTAGAATTTCATGCGGTTAGGAGTTCGAATGTTAAGTTAGACTCATAAGTATAAAGCTTATAGGCAATGAGTTACGGGATGATAAAACTGCGCTTTTATTTCTAATGTGTCATTTCTGTAATGAAAGAAAATATGACTTAGGAATATGAATCTAGAGTTCTTGATTATATAGCATATACAGATCGCTAGAGAGAGAGAGAGAGAGAGAGAGAGAGAGAGAGAGAGAGAGAGAGAGAGAGAGAGACAGAGAGAGAGAGACAGAGAGAGAGAGAAAGAGAAAGAGAGAGAGGGAGAGGGAGAGGGAGAGGGAGAGATAGTGAGAGAGAGAGAGTGATAGGGTTATAGCGAGTTAATTTAGTAATTGAATCAATTAGAGCTTTGGCTGCAGTGGGTCTGCCTAATAGAAAACAAGGATCTACGAGATAGAGATTTGATACAGAACGCACGGATCTCTGGAGATTTGTACAGGATATTAGCTCGTGATGACCAGTCTAAACTTGTCGCCTGTTTCTGCACTACACAGTTACTGAATGGCTGTATGGGTCCATTCCTCTCTAGGTCTTCAATTAGCAGAGTAAATGAGAGGCAAGAGGCTTTCCACTCATTAGAGCATAAAGTTAGTGCAGCTAAGTTCCGCTTAATTTCTTATTGAATGTTTTAATAGCGTAGGGGTAACGTCGTGAAGTTTTAAATGACAGATCCTGAGGTGAATTGAACCCTCGTGGGTTCGAATCCCAGCCGGGCTGATCTGAGAGTAAAATCTCGGACATCACTGGACTGGCTACACGGAAAATGGACTAAATTGCCTAACGGTTTAAACATGTGGTATTAAAAAGTGATAGACATCAACGCACACAGTTGATCATTTCACTATAATGCATGTTTACTTTTTAAATTACAAGTATTCGTAGAAGGCGACAAAACCATAGCCTATATGATGTGTCGATATAATCGATTTATTATAATAAATCGAGTAATATATATACATGTATATATATATATATATATATATATATATATATATATATATATATATATATATATATATATATATATATATATATACTACCATACAAGCACATAGTTAGGTGATCCAGTTAAATATATGCTTATTTTATGCTTGAGACCCAGTATATACATGTATATATATATATATATATATATATATATATATATATATATTATTGTATATATATATATATATATATATATACATGTATATACTGGGTCTCAAGCATAAAATAAGCATATATTTAACTGAATCTCTAATGTATTTACTTGTATGATAGTATATATATACATGCATGTAATCAGTACACAAATGACGCTGATGATGCAACGTTGCCATCAGGTCTATATTTAATTAGTGAATCAGAGATAGACCCTAAGGCGTGGTAGTGCTGTTGAGTGAAAAGTCATGTTATAAATCTACAAGCGATTAGGGTTTCTACTTTGGGTGGGATAGCATACTAATGAAATACCATTTATTTCCTGTGCAATCAATTAGGAAATCTCGTTAACCCTGTGACCAACTGCAATATAAATAACATAATGTAACAGTTCTGAGACAGAAAGCAATTACAGCTTGTTTAAGACTCAATTAAAACATTAAGTATTAGATGCTACATCAGCAGCTAATACATCAGTAGCTAATACATCGTTAGCTAATACATCAGTATAAGATGCTACATCAGTAGCTAATACATCAGTGTTAAATGCTACATCATTAGCTAATACATCAATATTAAATGCTACATCAGTAGCTAATGCATAAGTATTATATGCTACATCATTAGCTAATACATTAGCAGCTAATACATCAGTATTAGATGCTACATTAGTAGCTAATACATCAATATTAGATGCTTAATCAGTAGCTAATACATCAGTAGCCAATACATCAGTAGCTAATACATCAGTAGCTAATACATCAGTAGCTACTACATCAGTAGCTAATACATCAGTAGCTAATACATCAGTAGCTAATACATCAGTAGCTACTACATCAGTAGCTAATGCATCAGTAGTAGATGCTACATCAGCTGCTCCTATGTTAAACTCTCTGACATGCCCTCGAGCGGTTCCATTGATTTGTTTATCTTCTGTCACTGGTTGTTGCTAAAAGTTTTCCAAACGAAAATTCTTCAGCATGGAAGCATAGTGTTAGTATTAGGTTTAACAAATTCTTCAGTATGAAAGCATAGTGTTAGTATTAGGTTTAACAAGTTCTTCAGTATGAAAGCATAGTGTTAGTATTAGGTTTAACAAGTTCTTCAGTATGAAAGCATAGTGTTAGTATTAGGTTTAACAAGTTCTTCAGTATGAAAGCATAGTGTTAGTATTAGGTTTAACAAGTTCTTCAGTATGAAAGC